>JXSR01S015113.1:124167-146013 GCA_000969725.1 Ophiothrix spiculata | reverse complement strand
TAATTAAATCAGTTTTGAATGCAGGAGGAAGACCGGAGTACCCGGAGCATGGACTGAAAACCAAATGCACATACAGCGCCGGGACCGGGAATCGAACCCGGGACTCAGTGGTGCAAAGCGAGGAAATTACCGCTACGCTAACCCGCTTCCCCTGATATATAGAGTTTGAATTTAACAATGAAACTTTGCATGCTTAAAAATTACCGCTAATACTTCAAATGATGCAAAAACCTCAAATTGCTTGGGGAAAATCTTGGGGATGATGCTGAACTTGTCCAATGCCCCTTTAACACATTTTTCAAAACTATTGATAATCGATACTTTTGACAATCAATAACAGCACTGGCTTGTATATTTCACGATGTGTATTGTGCACATTGTGTCACAAAGTTGGATGGCAACTGATTGTAACATTATTGCAAACTTGCATTCTGCAATGATGGTTTCTGGATTCAATTCCCTGTTACAGTGCTCTATTGAAAAAGATTTGTCGTCCAAAGTCCATCATAGAAGTCTAGCCCCATCGCTTCGAAAGAGAGATGGGCACTCCGACCTGTGCTATACAGGCCGTCCCCTTTACCTTAACCTTACCATCATGTATAACATTGCAGAACACTTTGTGCCAGCCCAGTTTAAATGTGCCAATTATTTATTGTTGTCTTGACAGAGGATGATGAAAGAGAGAAACAACAGGATAGAAGAATTAAGTGAAGCATTGAAGGAAAGTGTTAGCATCACAGCGGATAGAGAAACGGTACTAGCACAGCAAACGCAAACAGTGTCAAATCTACAGAAACAGGTCAGTCAAAATCAAGGAATTTTTGATTTCACCGCCGTGTAAATCCTATGGACGGTAGCCATCTTGGATTGTCGCTCATGGAGGGTGAGTTATTGTACCTCCGGCATTTTACGGCTCTGCGTGTCATACTTCGAGATTCTTCGCAACGGATTAGCGGGAAAATTGGCGTACTTTAATCAGAGCAAGTCGCAATGCACGCTACTTGAAACGCAGACACGGTTTGCGCATGAAATAAAATGCAAACACTGTGTATGCGTCAAGTGAAGATTTACGCGATCTGCCTGGATATCGGGCCAATCTCCGAATATATCCGGAGGTACAATAACTCTGCTCCATGAGCGACACAAGAAAAATGGTTCCCCAATAAAAATTCCTTGGTCAAAATATATATGGGGTTATCTACACAGGGGTGCAAATCCAGATGAATGCGCATCTCTGTTAACTGCTTTGCAGTAGACTGTGGTTACACGGGCATCAGATCCGGATCTGCTGTACAGCAACCTGCGAGCATGGGTACGTGTAAGCGGTCTACGGAGACGCGCATGCATCTGGATTTGCACTCCATATATGGGGTTATCTACACAGGGGTGCAAATCTAGATGAATGCAGATCTCTGTAAACTTCTTTGCAGTAGACTATGGTTACACGGGCATCAGATTCGGATTTGCTGTAGCATGCATGTGGATCTGCACTCCATGTAGATTGCCCCAATGAGAAACAGTTCTATACACCAGTCCAAAAATATCATTACTATAGTGTACCTGGTGGTGAAGTGCAGTATAGTATACCACGATTGGAGCGGGGAGGGGAGTTAAGGTGGCCTAGCACAGTAATGGGTGTCGGACACGAGTGAGCTGATATCAGCGGTGTTGGACTAAATTTCAAAGTATTTATCCCAGGCTTTTAGTGTCTTTTCTGGCGTACTGTATCTTGCTCTTTAATATAACGCGATCTTACACGTGTGTCATTTTTATATTCACGCATAAGACCATGCGCGTTGCTCCTGAATGCGCATGGCCCAAAGCGCACAGTGCTTAAGGTATTAGTCATTTTTTTGCTTAATTTTGCTTAATATCTCAAAAAGTAAGTCGGTGACCATATTTTTTTATTAAGTTTTTCAAAGAACTATATAAGGACCAAAACATATGTGAAAAAGAGAGCAAAAATAGAGCCGTTTTTTAATTAGTAATGTTTTTGTCTGATTTATTTTGATTTTACCATAGAGGTCAATGGTAAAAAGTGGTAAAACATAGTGTTTTCGAAGTGGATTTTTCTTAAAAACTAAATATCAAAATTTAGAAAAATAATTAGAGGAGTTCTATCTGTGCTAGGCCACCTTAATATCCATCCACCTATGTTTTGGATGATACCATAAGACACAATGCATGCTGTCAAGTATTAATTAATTCATTCAAATGTCCTGCGAAATATTTATTGTGGTTCTCTCAATAGAGGGCAGTCTAAACAATACAGTAAAGGCTTTTCAGATTGGTGCGTAGACGACTTTCATTTCATTTCATTTCACTTTATTTAGGGTTACCAAGGATAAAAACACAAAAAGTACACATACAAGTACACTTATTTCCATTGTGGTCCTTGAGCCTAACAGTGATAGAAGTAATAAAATTATTGCACACTACATTGATACTTATATATATAAATTACCAGCAGAAAACACATGTATAATACACAAAGCACACTAAATGGCATAGATAACAATATAAAAAACAGGGCCAGCCTGATGAAGAATCAAATTTAATTGATCCAAACTAATAAAAAATAAAATTATCAACTTCAGACTCTTGGAGGAGATAGTCTTTTCATTGATTCTCTTCACACACATAAGACGATTGCTTGACCCAAATTCATACACTCCCAGGCATGAGAATGTTCAGGTTTTTTCTTCTTCAAAAATCCACAATTTCTTTAAATTTCAGCCTATTTTTGCTCTTTTGTCACCATTTTCAGGTATTTTTAGGTTTTTTTATGGGTGTGTGTTCTCAGGCCTGACTCCGCGTGTCACATAGCCATTCAGAACGCAAGAATATAAAATATGTGGAGTGCAAGTAAACTTAACAATGCATTGCGCTTGTTGCGTTCCGGTTTGCGTGTCGGGCGTTTAGTGCCTATGAATGTTTCATTGTTTTTTGTCGGATGATGATTTATTTAGTTTAGAGAAGTTTGGGACTTTGATTGGCACATAATGGCCGTATTTCTTTTCACAAAAGATACAATATTATTTTTGTATCATGTATGAATTAGATTAATAGATATGCATTTCATTATGCTCGACAAAATCATTGTACTTGTGGTAAATTTTGATTGCTGTCCAATGCACTCGGTCCCTACGGGTCTTGTGAATTGGACGCATCAAATCACGAAATGCGCATTGATTAACCAATAATTAACCCAATTGATTTAGCATGATTTGGATGTATCAGACTAACAGTTTTTAGGTACCAATGATTCCATTCTCTTTTAGAGCTCAGACACAAATCGCCATATAAAGCCCAAATGAATGCCTACACTGTTTTGGTAATCGATATACATTTATATCTATGACCGAAACAGTGCACCTTGGGCTCTATACATTGATGTGTGACTGGGTCCTTAGCTTTAGAATGTTTTATCCAATTAATCTTATCTATTCAATAGAAATTTTGATGTAATGATTTCAGACCAGGGCCATTACTGAAAAAAAAACCATTCCTTCACTCATGAAAATAGAAAAGAGCTAGACATATGACTGTCACATAAGAGACACAACACCATCAGGTTTGTGACGCCAAACCACCCAAGATAAACTTTTTTTCTTAAATTGTTCAATAGAGGTCAAATACTTAGCATCGCAAGTTGATCTTTAATTCTGAGAATCTAACTGCAGCTATCAATAGCGACTTGGTAGTTAACATTATATCAATTAATTTAAAGTTAATTGTCGGGTTGCTACTTTAAATTAGTGACTTCCCTGTGTCTAGTATTGTGTTAAATTATTCCAGAAGTGTTTAAATTTCATCAATTTTGATTTACCATTTCCTTGGCTAATTTTGTGCATGTTACAAATTTAGTATCAAAGGACGTCGTCAACTCATTGTGCCTTTGAAATATCATATATGCTGCCCTCTTGTAATTAAAGAAAGAGGAAAGATATTTTAGCAAATCATTACAACAATTGCTGTACAAAATGTGAGCTTTTTTAAATTTTGAATCTTTTCCCTATATTTCAAATACAGATTGACAACCTTAGAAAAGAATCTGAAGATTTCAGAAAACAATATCAAGTAGCTAGCAATAAACTTTCAACTAATACAGCAGCATTAAAAGAAAAAGAATCCAAATTAACAGCTCTACAAACGGAGAGAAGAAAACACCTAGAAGAAGCAATGGAAATGAGGTGAGAACAAGACTCGGAATATGAGTGCAAGAAAATTGTATCTGCAATGGCTGCCTGGAGTTATCTATTTTGCCACTAGTAACAAGAATGTGAAAAATCCCTCAAAATTTCACTGTCTTATGTCAGTGGTTCTTGAAATGGTTCTGAACCATTTCAAGAACCACTGACCCAAGACTGGAGATTATACAGTGTGCAATCCAAATTTATGACAAATGGCAGCTATTGCAGATACGACTTTTTTGCACTCACATGACAATAGTATTTCAACAACTTGGGAATGATTTTTTGATACAATATTCATTCCATTTAGTATCCATGCCCCCCAGAAGTGCCCTATTTGTATTTGTTTATCATTATTCTCAAGTTGTCAATGAGGTAAGGATGCTAGCATCCCAACACTTCTGACTAGACCGTCTTTGCACAAATTCTGTGAAAATTTCATATTTCAAGGATGACCTACAATGTGTTAAAGCTTCACAGGTATCATTTTTATTATTAGTTATTACATTTATTGAGAACAATACCCCGGAGTAATAATAACAGATTGATAATATTGACTGAGAATGCAGCTATCCAGTCAGTCAAGTGCTATTGCTTGTGTTTACAATTTGGCAGACAAATGTAAGATGCTTGCGTTGTTGTCAAGTAATAGACCTTTTCAAAACATGACTTTCCGAGAATTTATGAAGCTGATTTTACACTTTCCAGCAATTGCCAACAGAAAAAGTGGCTCTTTAGCACAGTAACCAGAACATAAAGTTCGCGTTCTCATTAAGTGGTTGCGTACGAATTCTAACTTTTGTTTACAAAAAAAGTACATGCTAATGAGCTCGTACGTGATTTGTTGATAAAATGGCCATGTGATCGCGTTTCGAAGATTTCCAAATGGATTTAAATTGCCTATTTTAGTGTATGACTAGAGCACAGGGCGGGCGGGGTCACTACGCAGTCGCACAACGTCAATCCAGGCGTGGCCTCAGCATGGCCCAATGCCAGAACTAAGCATAATATTATAACGTGATAGGTGACCCTAAAGGTCCGTTCATAGTACGCCGCACTGCAGTGCAGTACGTTGTTTTACTGCACTGCACAGTTTACTGGAAGAAACTGCAGTGCGGCGTCGCAATAAAATTAAATATGTTTTAACTTGAAATGCGACAACGTGCGGCAAGGTGCAGCAAATAATGATCGATATAGCGGTAAAATTTGCCGCACTGCATAAAGTTGCGGCGTACTATGAACAGACCTTTACTCTGGTCACCTACCTGTGGTCACCTACCTTTGACAACAATTATTGGGTGACCCTCCATGTATAATATGTTTGTGGAAAATATGTAAACGGACACTTGTAACAATGGCTAAAATAGGAGATTTGTTTCTTAAAGCATCTGTAGTGATCATAAAATATTCTATAATGGTTCTTTATACTCTCTGTTAATTAAGAAAACAAGAATTCAAAACACGCAGAGTTGAATAAAAAGTAAGTTGTAAGTTTTGAGTTTTTAAACATATTTTTGATAGGGAAAAAAGTCAAAAGTCAGTGAGAAATATTAATACTTGTGGAAAACATTTATTTCAAACTTAGCTTTATAAAAACAATTCTGTTGGACGCACTGATGTCACAGACTAGAATTCTGTCCTCTGATTGGTCAATTGAGGCTGTTTCATGTTACTCCCTGGTGTGAAACATTGCATTGGAGGTCAATGAAAAAGTTTACAAAATTTACATTTTCAGCTAAACTAATTTTTGTATCAACCCCTTTCTTTGATATATTGTTCAAAAATGTGTCTTTCATCTTTATTGTAAGTAACTATTAATAAATCAGAGCGGAAACATGAAATATTGTGGAAATATTGGTTCACTCCATAGACATCGCACAGTAAGTTTCACTCTAGTAACAAGGACTGAGTACGCCAAATTCAACAACAAAATAGATTAATTGTAGCGACTGGGTAAATATGAGTTATACCTGTTAACTGGGTCATTTTAAGCACACAAGAAAACCACAATCCATTATTTAGTAGTTTTTGACTCACTTTGAACTTGGGAAATATCATGAATCAGTTATCACTCGTTTGAAATCGATTCTCATCATTTGTTTTAATCTTATTCTAGTTTATGTGTCTCCAAACAAAATGAGTAAATTTACAATGTGTCCATTTAGTTTGGTTGATTACCAAACACAACTTTGTAGGCCTGCTTGTTGGTCCTGAGGGATATTTATGTTTAGGCCAAAAAAAAATAATTGTTTGGTTGTCCTCCGCAACTTTTTTTGAGCAAGTGCCAGCGGGCGGATTTTTTTTTTCGATATTTATTTTCAAATGTAAGTCAAAGACACACAACATTATGGCCTATATAAAGATGCAAATAAGTCTACTGTACTGAAAAATATCTTTATACACGTTTAAAAACAGTATTAAAATGTAAACAAAATGAAAACAACAACTTAAAAAATATTTTCAAAAGATCAAAATTCTCAAACAACTATTTTGGAAGTCTGAAAATTAGGTGCGGTATACTTTTGTATGGTAAAAACTTTCTTTCAAGTTTTCGCGATGGAGGACAACCAAACAACTTTTTTTTTTGGCCTTATCAAGTTCACCACTGCTACTGGCCCTGAGGGAATATTCATATTTATCAAGTTCACCTATGCTACTGGATTTTTTGAATGATTTATGGCAATTTTCTTCAATATAGTACACAGTCAAATATCTCAGTAAGAGATGGCGCCTCCGCAGCCTGTTTTCTTGGTTTCTTGTCATTTTGTTGTTAGAACCAGTTGAATAAGATGAGATTGAAAATAAACCTAGAAGTTTGCAGCATGGTTACATCATCTAAATAAGTAGTGCTCTGGCAAAATGAGCGAAAAGTCATGATTGAAGATTTTGAATAAATGGTTGCTAAAGTAAAAATATGGTGAAAAGATCGAATTTTGTTTTTGACATAAAATGCATTAATACATAAGTGTGAAACTATACCTTGCATTTTGAAGGTCAATTATGCCGGGAAGTGCAATTATTAAAGGGTAATTGATCGCGTTTTGCTATCATACACTATAGTAATCAGTAATTTTAAAATTGATTTTGCCAATTTTTTACTGCCAGATTATGAGTGGACTGCCTTGTATTTATATCTCTAAATGAAGATTGTAGAAAGAAAGTATGACGTTTATATATATATATACCCTGTTACCTCGATCATAAGAACATGTTACCTCGATCATAAGAACCCATTCAAATCCAGACATGGCAAACAGTTACTGTTTTGGAAACACAGAATATGAAAGTACTTGCTGATCTGGTGAATAACATATAACAAGTTAACAGGAGGACCTTTGTAATTTTTCACCACATCAGGATTTGAAGTGGAGCTGAGGGGGTTCTTATGATCAAGATTATAGGGTATCATTCGAAAGCTGAGATTATAGAGAATAAAAATATGTCATAAACTCAATTTTGAAAATTGTGACTTTCCGCTCATTTTGCCAGAGCACCACTCAAATGTTCAAATTTATCAGACAGTTTGTTCAATTCAAATCAATCTTATTCTTATCCCTTGTGATTCCTCCGTAAACAATTCATGCATATTGTTCTTTTAAAGAAAAGTAGTTGAAACTCATAGTTACAAATAAAGTATTGACATACCATCTATTAATTTTTTACTGTATTAAGGTAGCTTTAACGGCTACGGTGTCCTGCATAGACTTTGTTCAAAATTTCACAAAAAATGTGCAGAATGATGAAAAAAACCTTTTTTCCGTGGCAGTGGTTCACAAATAAAACTTGTTTTTTCTTAGCATTGCAAACTGATCACAGATTATCATAAATTTTGTTTTAAAGAAATTTCTTTTATCATTTACGAACGAGAGGCTTCTAATGTTTCTACGTCCCGCATTATATTGCGTTAATTTCAAGAAACACTGAATAGCCAGATTACTCAGAATTTACATTCATACTTCCCATGCTTCAATTTTAACAAATAAAGTGTCAAATGAAAGCTTATGTTGGCTTTTAAATTAAAGTGTTTCTAGAAAATTTTATAGGTGTTTGAAAATACGCATAAATTTAGGAACTAAAAAATAATTTTCTTGATAATAAAACACTTTTTGGCAAAAAGCCCACGAGGGAATTTAGCTATTGTAATCCTTCACCAGCCCCTAAAATAGCACATTCCCTCTTTACATGAAAATTCAAAAACTTTATTTTTTAGGGAATTTTCAAAAAATAAAGAAAAACATAAGAAATTGGTCGAACATTACAAAACTTATTAAATGTCACCATTGAAGTGTTTTCTTTAAATGGAAATAAGTTTTGGTTCCCATTTCCCAAAAACTATTCACTTTATAGCTAATTTTCTGATATGTGTAAATAGCCGTTCAAGCTACCTTAACTGATATCTGAAGTCAATTAGTGAGTTGGATATTATGCATGCTCTGTATTGAAAATTTGATGTCACCATGGTCAAAATGTGGATTGCAAAATTCATAGAAAAGATCAATTTTGCTAAAACTGGTCTAAACTGTCAAACATTCTGGTTATCGTTTCTTTATCTTTAGTTGATACCAAGTTTGTAACCAGGAGAAATCAATGCAGCATCTTGAATCAAATGTGTTTAACTACTCTCCTTATACAGGGGCGTATAGTTGTTGATTTGTGATGAATACACAGTTGATATTCAAATTAGCGCGTCACGCACGGCATGGTGTTTACGAAAGTGCATTTACCCAGTACACAAAAGTAGGCGCACTGCTCGTCACGCGTCGGGCACTTATAGTATGTGCAAAAGCCAGGTGAAAAATTGATATCGTCAAAGCAGCAAACATTCACAAACTAGCACTTTGCTTCAGATATGATAAATATTTTTATGAAGATGAGTAGGCCTATCTGTTAAATTGAAAACATTTAGAATATAATTCATACGTTTTCAGGATGATTTTTGTTGTTGAAAGGTATTCAAACACGCCACAGAGTTGTTATCGCGAATCAACAAGGATGCATCCATGCGTCTGCGTATTTTTATCCTGAGCGTGATAAAAATATGCCGGGGTGGCTAAGCCACCGGAGTGTGATAAAAATACGCCGACGCATTGGATGAATCGTTTCGCTATGAACAACTCTGTGGCGTGTTTAAATACTTAATTAAACAATACCAAAACGGCAACACTTCCATGTCACACATGGAACTTAAAAATAGCTTGAATTTATGAATGTCTCTTCACAGCTAATTAGAAACCCATGATTTTATGTTGATTTGTTTACTATTTTGTGCTTCTTTGACTCCTTTTCAGGCAAGGAGCTCTAACTGCTGCCATTGGTGAGAAGGATGCCCATATAGCATTGTTGGAACTTAATAGGAAAAATCCAAAGGCTTCTGAAGAATTAAAGGTGCTCAAAAAAGAAAAAGATGAACTAGTTAGACATCTCAAGGAAGAGGTAAGACCCTCATGTGATGATCCTTTATTTAAGGGCCCTATCAACCATTCGTTTTCAGAAATGGTTTTTGCTCTGTAACTCATCAATGGATAATTAAATCTAAATAAAATTTCTAGAAGCAGATTTGCATACTAAACATGATGGTATGTCATTTTTGGACCAATATGTGTAATTTGGCAAAAATCATGATTTTGGGCCCAACATTTTACGGGAAAGCTAACTAAATTTTGTTTTGGTGAAATTTTGAACTATTTTACTCTTTAGAATCTAGACAGCAATATCTAGGAACACATTTCTTAAATGTTTGATTTTTTTCTTAGTTTTTGAGATATTGTTGAAAATTGGTCCAAAAAAGTCAAAAATCCCACTGCTGCCACCAGTTTTGGCAAAACATGACACTTTTTTGACTTATTTTGGCCAATATTTAAAAAACTAAATCAAAATCAAAAATTTTGAGAAATGCATTCCTAGATATTTCTTTCTAGATTATATAAGTAAAATAGTTTGAGATTTCACCAAAGCAAAATTTAGTTAGCTTTCCTGTAAAAGTTTGGACCAAAAAACATGATTTTTGGACCTTATTCGGATATTAATTAAATGATCAAGGAAGGGGTGAAGGCTCATATCATATTTTCCTTGTCTTTCCTTGTCTTGCATTAACTATAGATGTTTTAACAGTTTTAAAAGGCTGATACAGGGTGGAACATGTAAAGTAAACAAAAACATAAATTTATTGATTAGTGAATGTAGGCCCGTAGGCAAGATTTTTGCAAGGCTGGTGTAAGACCCTATAATCATTTGGAACCTTAAAAGTGTTTTTTTTTTGTCAGATTTAGGTTAGTGTGTGACAACTACCACATAGTAGTCAATAAAATTAGGTTCAATTTAGGCCTAGGTTTAGTTTTAGGTTCAGAGATAGTGTCAGGGTTAGGGTAAAGTTTTTGGACAGTAAAGTTCACTTTTTCCTTTATGACAATTATATTTCACCTCACTCCATTTCTTTTTATATCAATGGAAAAAGCACATTGGCCTTTCATTAAACTCTGGCATCTTATGTTACAATTCTTCTTACTAGCAGACAAAATTGTCCTAAAGGATGTCCGATTTCATAATCCCTCTTCATACGGAGACGCTGTTATTGTACGATTTGTTACAATACAGGATTACATGAATGAGTCAAAGACATAACTAACAAGGCATTGTAATGTGAGAGGGAGGCTCATTAATCAGGATATATTGGTGGTATCCTACTGGGAATCGGCACAAGACTGGGTTGCTGAGCTACGGCCAACGAATGGATGCAGTTAAGATGCAGTTAAATGTACGATTGTGTTTGTAATGAACAATCTAATAAAAGCTCCTAAGCAGAAAATGATTAAAGGGATGCCTCTCAGTTGAATTGGGAGTCTGTATCCAAGGATGTCTGGCATCACAAATCCATGAGCATCCATTGAGATTACCCGTTGCTGCTGAGGCAGAGATTTAGCCCCTCACATTACCCAACCCGTGGTGCATGTGGACTTTGGAATAATGTTTAGTATAGTTAGTTTTGGATCGTTTGGGTTTGTTTGTTACTCAATTCAACAATGTGTAGTGTGCATGGTATAGAAAATATGACTACCTAACTGTAGCACGCTGAGTATTACAATATCCCATACCCTCAAAAACGGTAGCGAGTAGCTATCAAGTAAGAAAAATCCAAATATGTCATAGACTGCCAGAGTTAGCTATGATCACAAAGTTGCTGCCAAGACAGCATCTGCCTGGTAGCTTGCCACAGTGTATGTTGGATCAGGGCTCAAGAGGTCCCTGTTTTGAATCTGGGAAAGGGAAAATCACCCGTCTTCCAACACACAGATTTTTACGGAGATTAATTTCATATCTATGACATTATTCTAAGTTCATCTATATATTCACACAGAATTCTGCACCAGGCATTATGTCTTTTCAAATCCCATACCACCGAATAGGATGCTACAACTAGGTATTAATAGATGTATTAACATACTAATGTTAGCCTACCCAGGCAGTCTCTTTAACTATGCTCTGGTTCGCTCCATTAAGTTTTGTCCAGCCTGGGGTAAAACATGTCATGATCTTGTCACTATAATCAAAATTTAACAACACGTTAATTCCTATGTGTAGCACAAATCATTTGGAAGTAGGTTATAATAGCAGGGTGTCGAATTCAGCAGAGATGCATTGAGGGTTGGAGCTTGAAGCGTTTTAGGCAGATCAGATGATGGTACTACTGGTCAGAAATATCAATGCCCTTGCGAGGAAGGATATAGAGGGATTGGGTGTGATTAGCTGGGAGACCTGTCAATCATTCATGTACATTGTACATGAATCTTAGATATGTTTTTGAAAAAATGTGAAATTTGATCAAGTACTATGATATCAAAACATATTATATACCTCATATATAGATTCCTGTCCTCTGATTGGTTAAAAGTGCGGGCTTGGATTTAATTAGGCCCGGGGCATATTTTTCACTAGGCCCGCTCAATACATTTTGCGCTCAATACGGCGCGGTCAGCATTGAAAGGAAAAACCTATATCGTAAATCATTTTCGGTTCTTTTAACCAACCAGATGACAAAAATCTATATATTTGGTATATAAATCGAATATTCACTGCTTTTTGTTCGGGCATGGTTTAAATTATTTTCCAGAGGTGATCTCAAAACCATGAATATGCCCTCAGCTTTGCTTCGGGCATATTCATGGTTTTGAGATCACCTTGGGAAAATAATTTAAACCATGCCCCTCAAAGCAGTCAATATTTGTATACTATATGTACCGGGATATGTACACCCTGTTTGATCAGAATTTGAGAAATCCATATTAGTATGAAAATGATTGAATCTTATTTGCTTGTTTATTTATACTATATCAAATTTGGGTGAACAGCATAATTAATTACATTTATAATTCATTATGGGAATGAATTGCCCAGGGTTCCAAAACATGTGATTTACAAAAATCTCTCACACAAGGTTGTATTTAAAAATATATAGCCATAAGTGAAAGACCACACTATTAATCTATAACCCTAAAACTCTCAAAGGTTACAAAAGGTTACAAGAGAAAATCACTAAAATCGCTTAAGTCTGAATACATCATAGACGGGGATCCTATATGGGCACGAAATCGCTGCCTAGGCAGCACCCCCCGGGTGGCTGAATTGGTATAGGTGGACACAGGATTAGGAAGTGAGAGGTCCCTTGTTCGAGCCCCGGTGGAAACCACCAATTTTTGACACCCATATATCTGAGAACGAACAGGGGTAGGTAGGATGTTAGGGTTAATCATTTTGGGGATCATGAGTTGTGTACTTTAGAACCCTGCAAACATTTTCAGTGACAGAACTTTGTATACATACAATCAATACAAAACTCTCTTTCATTTTAAAGTGAATAATAGTGTTCGATGTATGTTGTAATCATCAGGAATCACTCATTCCTGAACTGTTATTGCAATAGAAAGTATGCATGTGCTACTCACCTCCTTGGTTAGTTAACACCGATGTGGAAAAGGGCCACCACTACCCTCAGGCATTGTTTAGATTCATTCTAAATTGCTGACTTTTAATCTGGTAAGGTGAAGTGATAGGCAATTGCACTTTTCCGTTCTTGCTTTACAGCCAAGTTGGTCATGACTTCTGAGTTCTCATTGCTCTGATATCGTATAGATTTTGATCTTCTTTAAGATAGGATATGTAGGCTGAGTTCATGTTACAGACGGCATTTGTGCCGAAATATGCCGGTTTTTTTTTTCTTTCTTTTTTCAATTCTCCATCATTTAGTGTAAGATTCCTAAGTGTTGTTATGAATAAACAAAACATTGAAATGTTATCTCAATGAAAGCTGTGATGGATTTATCAATTTATCATGGTGAGATATCTGGCTCTTGTTGAGGTTGAATTGAGGGAAAAAGTCAAGAGGTAAAGATGGTGTGCTAAAACTTCATCGTTTTATGACAAAAATATGGCCCCACTCTAATCTGCATTGGTAATTATGAGAATTATACTTCCAGAATAAAAGTTCATCTCTGTTGGTGTTGTATAAATCTAAGGGCTCTGTCACACATCACGAAACGTACGAATAACGAACTAATTATGTACACTGGTTTGGTCATTGAAATACATGTAATCGATTACCAAACCAGTTATTAGTATGTTATTCGCATGGTATGGTGATGTGTGACATGGCCTTAATATTTCAATCCTTTGGTCACTACACAAGAATATTCACCTCATAATTTTCAACTACTATCACAGCAGTCTTCCTCAGCTGACTGACATGCTTCAAGTTACAAAATGATCTGTTGTCATGGAAGTCGATGATTTTAGCAATGTGCCATACATATTTGTCTGTGTTGAGTGTAGGTTAAAGAGCTTTGATGTAAATTAATGCATCAACATGGCATCACAGGAACCAGATCAGTCCACATAAAAGACTGCAGTGACAACAGTTGGGGAAAACAAATTCATTCATTGACGAAGGCTTAGCTGTAAGGCTTAGACTTGCAAGTTTATTATAGAGAAATAGGGAAAGAAAAAGTATGTCATCTAATCTTTGACAACGGGAATATTTTCGCAAACCAGGCAATCAGGACCTTTCCGTGCGTGTTAAATTAGCGTTTTTAAGCTTCATTAAATAGACCTGCATATAAAATTAATGTATTCGCGGGGTGTTATATTCGCGGTTAGATGTTAATTCGCGAAATTCGCGAAAATTAAACCCTCACGAAAATAACCCTGTTTACAGTAGATATTAGACAGACTGAATGAGAACAAAACGCCATATTCCTGCAGACAATACAGATATAAGACACACCTTGAATGACGACGAATCACCAGACGCCTTACCTGGCACAGAGAGGTAACTGTGCTATGGAAAATGCAAGTGTTCTATGGCACATAGAGGTAACGGTGCTATGGAAGGATGCAGGTGTTTTCTGGTAGCCCAAATACTGATGTAATGTTTGTCTGTATCATAACCAGCACAGGATTACCTGTAACGTCATTATCAACACATCATCTCGGTCAATTGTGACATTTTTCGGATCACCACTTGTAGAAAGCTAACATCAGATGTGTCACACACCTTAGGGTGGTATTAGAGTGTCTATCACTTTGCCGTTGGTAAACCTCATTGTGGGGATTTTTGTGGCTCACAATAATATTTTCACCATTTACAGAATATGTGTAATGTATCATTTGTGTGCCCAGGGGGTGGCTTTGGGGGCTGAAGCCCATCCCCACACCTCCCCCCCCCCCCCAAGATTGTAAAAATCATGTAAAATCGACCTGTTTTTTATTTTTACTACTTAGCCTCCCTCAAAATCTCCTTTAGCTCCCCGCAAGGAAAAATCCTTGGCACGCCAGTGTGTATGATGCTTAAAATAATCCTAAAAAGACCTATTGACCTGAACTAGAATGGTGAACAGGGTGAAGAAACGGTGTGTAGAGCAACGAAACACAAAACTTTCAGAAAACTGAAAAAATAATGTAAAAGATAAAAATCGAGTACAAATGACAAATCAACTTGTGCTCAAGGACAGTAACCTGTTGAACTGCATTCCATTGGAATATCGCATAATAGGGTGGGGAAGGGGGAAAGGATCTATTTATGTCTCTAATAGCTGCTGTTGAAATAGAACAGTCAAGGCCATGGTCATGTCAATCAAATGATAAGTTGATAATTGATTAATTCCCTTTAGATCACTGAAGCAAAAAGCTTAGAAATGCTTTGTAACCCTATCCAGTCTATCACCTTAACACTTTCACTCCAGAATTGTTTTCTTTCACAATCCGTCCTATTTCGACAGAAAGCCGCTCAAAGCAGCTCACAGCGATCTCACTTTATGATAGCATACAATAACTGTAGGGCGCAAGGATTGTTGTCGTTACTAATACAAATGATAGCGATAGATAGCTTTTCGTTCCAACTGCTTGCTGGCGAATTTTTGACTTATTTTAGCTTGTAGGTTTTTTTTAGAGCTATTTGAAAAAATTATGTCAAAAAAGAATTCAAGCTAATCGTGCACGCTTTTGCGAGCCACTGTGAGCGGCTTTCCGGAGGGAAAGAGTTGAAGTGGAAAAGGAGATTTTTTGATAAGTCCGTATTAAACCAGGCAAGATACTTGACTAGACATTTGAAGACACTAGCTAGACACTTGCAATTTCAAATAATTCTTTACCTTTAACCATCGTCATAAGCATCATCATTAGCATATAAGGCCAAAAAAAACCAGTTTGTCTCACAGCTCACAAATGCCTTGAAAATTAATGCAGACTGCCTTTATTTGATTTTAATTTTTATTCCTGACTTGGGTTTTTTTTATGGTACATCTACAGTGAACTATAACTAACTGACTATAAGTTCTGAGCTCCATATGATGACATTTCTCAAAGACTAAGCACATATTTACATTTACAAATAAGTATAGAAATATTTTATTCCGATCATGTGCATGAATTTGTTCTTGGTGAGGAAAAGTATGATTTTCCAAAAAGGTTGTAGACAAAAATCTGAAATAAAATTTTAAAAAATCTTGAAATATAAATCCCAAATTACTTTCATTCCAGATCACCCAATTTTATAAACGCGCACAGCAGCTTAGAGATAAGCTTTTTTTATTTGACTTAGTAGATGTTAGTAGAATGTTGTATAATGTGTCACCAAAATTAGATTGGAACATGATGAATCAAGCTAGTAGCCCCATTTCTTATATCAATAGCTTGTAAAGCACTCTCGTCAAGTCATTGTCTGGGATGCTCTCCAAGATGCTCTACAAGCTTTGATATGGCGATGTAAAGTAGGTCATCCACCATGTAGGTGTTTGCTTTGTAACATTAACCAGGGGATGGATGATGCATACATGGGGCAGTGTATGAGGCGGCATGGTTGACGAAAGACAGGCATGATGCAATGTACAACAGGTACCGCTGCAAGACGATAATTTATCTGTGACGGGTTGGCATTTTATGCGAAAGATACTACTTTGAAAGTGTCAAAACTTTGTCTGGTAGTACTGTAAAACAAGAAATATTTGCTAGCAATTTAATTTCGCTAATACTCCAAAATCGCAAAATTAATCTGCTGCTAATTTTAATAATGTACAATGATTTCAATGGTATGCTGATGCAATTAGTGAAATTAAAATGCCGTTAAAAAACCCAGATTCTGAAATTCACAAAATTTTCTTTCCGCAAATATTTCTTGTTTTACAGTATATTTTTGAACATGGAGATAAGAATGTAAACTCCTAACTCAGAAAATTTGGCTTGAATAATTTCGAAATTTAAGTAGATCAGTTAATTGTTTTCCAAATAAAAGTAAAATGAAATAATATCACGTTCAACTTAATGCTAGTGGAATCTGAAAGTGTGGTGCCTGTGCTGTCTTTTTTGTTTTTATTTGCCGTTGCAATTTAAATCTGAATGTAGGTCTTCCCTCACAAGTAGCCTACAAGTCACCATATCAGAATCTAGATTGGTTAGATAATATTAATAAAATGTCTTATTTTTGTGTGAGGCCTTCGAGAATAAAACATGATTATGAAAATATATTGAATTTCCTACTCTTTGGTAGTTCTGAATTGTAAGGCAATTTGCAAACTAAATGTTGATCCTCTGAGGGTTTGTCCTCTTGATTATCTTGATAAAGTCATTGTTTTTATGATTTTCATATATGTTTCTTGACTGTAATTGTTGGAACTACCTAGTACCTTGTTCTTCAATGTAGGTCAAGTGTGGCCTAGCATTCTTCAAATTATCCCCAGGAGCACTTACAATCACAAGGAATGAATCAGATTTCAGAAATATTGAAGTAGGGTTCAAGAGATTGTTGACTGCATGGACAGAACTCTACAAACCAAAATTTGAAATTTCTATCATAATTTTCATTTTAGAAGTGGATTAGCTAATGGACACTTCTCTTGCTTTGCTCCAATGAGTTCTGGTGATTAGTCTACACTGGCTTCTACAGATTCTATTCCCGGGGCGCCGCTAGAATAAAAAAAAGTAGTGCGTAGCACGTCAGAGCACCTCAAAATTGGACCCTAAATGTCAAAATCATGTACAGCAAATTCCAAC
The DNA here is from genome assembly GCA_000969725.1 of Ophiothrix spiculata. Lineage (NCBI taxonomy): Eukaryota > Metazoa > Echinodermata > Ophiuroidea > Amphilepidida > Ophiotrichidae > Ophiothrix > Ophiothrix spiculata. Next base: position 128,284 of record JXSR01S015113.1, on the reverse strand, counting down.
CATTAATGTCGTAAAATATTCAAAATGATACCCCTAAATGTTGTAATACACTAAACTTGACCCTAAATGTCGTAATGGACATTTGACCCATTAATGGCATAACATGCTGAAATGGACCCTCAGCAGCGTAACACACTATTTTCTGACACAAAAAACATGAAAATAATACATTGGAAGTCTTTTCTGTAGTTTTTCTTGGAATATTAGAATAGCTGGCGAAAAAGTGACCCTAAAGTCGAAGATATCGAAAAAAAGAAGACCCTTAATGTCGACAGTTACCCTACAAAGGCACCCTTTACACGTCGACGACGGCAATAGGCCAAAATCCAACCCTTTTTTCGACGTTTTTTCTGACGAGCATGCGTACGAATTTTTCTTCCAGCAGCTCCCGGGATTCTATTATGCTCCATTCTCCATCTAACTATCCATAGTCTCTATCTTTAATCATCATAACCTACCCATCAAAGATCTATAAAAGCTGCAATAAGGGTGTGTGTGATCCGAAGTACCAATAAATTCTACCCTAGAGGAAGTGGAAGCATTACATAACTGTTGAAGGGTTAGATAAATACAGGGATGTAAGTTTCAGGAAATTTCCTGAATTCAGGAAATTGTACTGAAAATATCTTGTTTTCAGGAAATTTTGTCCTATTTAAAAGATTAAGTAGTGTGGTCTTGTCAAGTAAGACATTTCAGGAAATGTTTACTTACTTGCATCCCTGTAAATAGGCTTTAACCATGCACAGGTCTACAATCTGCAAATGTCATGGAATGAAATGAATGGAAACTGTTCCACACTATGTAACACAGCAAAATGAGTCACTGATAATAAAAAGCTCATTGATGTGAAATATATTCCTGCAGAAACCTAAAAATACTTTTTTGCTTTTATCTGACATTTTAGAGTCCCGTCTCATTTTCCCAAATATTAACTCATATTTTTGATTGTTTTATCTAAATATTTTGTAAAAAATCATGGTTTTCAGGGAAAAAAATATGACCTATTTGGCATTTTTTTCCAGAAACTACTGACAAAAAACAAAATCAATTTCCTATACATTTGTTTCTGGATTCTAAAATAGTAAAAAAGAAAAGTTTAAAATTACATGCAAAATTGAACAAAAACTGACATTGCCAATCCAGCATGAAAATATACTTCTAGAATATATATATTTTTACATGAGTTATACTATTACTTTGAGTGTTAGAGTACAAAACAGTTTTTACCAGTTGTGGGTCTACCCCATTCCAGTGCATCTCTCTTAGATGCAATCAAGTATATAGGCCTAATTAGTTTGTCCAGAATTTTAGTTTAGTTTAGCAAATATCAATAGGTTGTACATGACTGAGCTCAAGTTTAGAGATACAAACGATTAATGACGTCAAATGGAACTACAATAAATAAATGCATCGCAGGCCAGGATGAACCAGTGTGAACTTTTATCAAAGCAAAGATTAATGTCATCATGGTCATCAATACCCATCCATTTATGTTATGCCATGGTCTGTCAACTATCTTACTAGCAAAGTGTGAACATGATGGATGGCTTTCTGGCAAGTATCTCATAAGCAAAGCAGTCCGCTGTTTTAAGAAAAATGATGAAGTTAACCAAGATATTTAACAAAGATACTAGTAGTGAGAGAATCGGACTGTCAACAAATGTGAAATAAAATAGTAAGAATAAGGTCTCATTCACATGATTAAACATACAATGAGTCACAAAGTCCAAATCAAATTAAACAGATTGCTCTGTTGAAATACTTTTTTTTTCTTATCTAAATTCAGCCAATCGTTAAATTCTCAAGTGCATCTCATCTCATTACCTCCTTGTCTGCAGACCTGTGAATTTTTCAATTCAAAAATAGACCTGCAATCCCATAATCCAAAGTTTGTCAGCGTACGGCTCAAGTGGAAAAACATCAAAACAAAAACACAACGTGTGGATAGGAAACTGTGGAACAACTAAAAAGACAAGAATTCTGACATCCAAAGATTTGAACTTGCACTTACTCAAGATTCACCACTTAATCCATCTTGATTCCTGAAAAGTGGCTAGTTTCATCCCCACAGGGCACATGTGTCTATCATCTCCCTCTATAATGTCTTGTTGATGGGTCACAGACTGATATTTCATGGTCTGTCACAGAGACTGTATAATCCTGCCTTCTGGCCAACCCATTTCCCCATTGGTGCAAAGTTGCGTTACTAGCGGTGGGTGCAAGACATTATTTATGATTAAACATTCGTACAAATTCAAATATTTTAGTATTTTTACTACTTGCTGCAAACTGCAAACTATACGATATACCTAATCATTTGAATTCCTAATGAAATAACAAATTTGTTCAAATATAATGTTGACATTTTTCTAGGTTTGGGCTGTTGCAGGTTTAAGAATGCTCACAAATTTTTGAACACAGTAAAAAAAAATCAGTCAGGAATGATTGAATAATTGACTTTTAGGACTCATCTAGCTTCTAGATAAATGTGTATAATGTAGCACCATAAACTAGGCAAAGCTTGGAAGTTTCCCTGGCTAAATGTGCTATAAAAATAGCCTATTTGAATGCTATTAAACGATAGGCTTCTGAACTGTAGTTACCTTCGCCTATATATCACCTGAGTCATACAACATCAGCCAACATAAATAAGGCATACAATATTAGGCGGGCATAGGCCATCCATCCAAATTACCCCCTTAATCACCCCTTACAAACCCATCATATCCTCAATACACTCATTTGCCAAGCTGGAGGTCTGGTTCCTTTTCTTTAATATCACAAAATCGTTTGACTTTTGATCTTTCTGTAATTGAATGTAAAATAATGACAGAAAGAGACCCAAATGTTTATTTATAATAAAATAGATTCTAAGGAAGATGTCAATAAAGATGGACAAGATTGATAGTCGCAGGAAATATTGTGACAAATTTCCATCTACAATTTATGTTTCTATGCTAGGAAGCATATCTCCTGCTCACATCATGTACTTGCCTGGCCAAGTTCAATGGCAAACTTTTTAGCCAAGGCTCATGAAGTCTCATGTTCACTGTTTCCTGAGTGACAACCCTTCAAATTATGGATCATTGAGTCACTCATTGGGTTCAATATTTCAAAAATTTAAAAGTCTGGAATTTGGATAATAACCTTATAAAACTGGTCGAAATAGATGAAACTTCAACAACGTTTAAGAGTTCCAGCAAGCCTTTGACTCCAACACATTAATGCCAGTGTCACTAAGTTTTTAAATGAAGAGGTCCAAGCAAGTTGGATTGAACTCATATAAATGAGCTTAGAGTAAGAACAATGTTACCAAGCTCTGCAACAGAAACATCCAACAATTATGCAAATGAGGCAAGTAGCAACAGTGTTACTGAACTCTGCAACAGAAATACCCAGCATTAGAATGTAAATGAGATAAGTGGATGTAGTGTTAAGCTCTGCAACAGAAACATCAAAATTATTATGCAAAACGTGGTAAGTATCAAGAATGTTAATAATGCAACAGAAACATGTTAGGAGATACTGAACCCAACAAGCTTAAAAATATCTAGGCATCGATTTCAAGTGCACCAATCTGTCTTAACCCTTACTCTAGCACGCTTAAATACAGTCCGATCTGATGTCCAGCTATGGCAAGCCACCGAGCGTGGCCTGCCTCAGCAACAATATCCTGACCATCTATATCCACCGTCTGTGACGTATTCGGACTTAGGTGAATTCTTGATTTCTTACTGTAGTACTTTGTAGTATGTAGGAGGGTAATTCTGTTTAGTCCAAAATTAAAAATAAAATGCTTCGCATGACTGTAAATATAAATGTGACTATTTAAATTGATAACTTGTCTACTCGTGGTGGTGGTGGCATTCATTTATAGAAAGTATCCCAGGGAAAATATTTATCTTGTTTTTCCGTGATATATGGGGGGTAAGTCTCGATTGCGGACATCAGTGTCATCTTAATATCATGATAATTTTGCATAAGCTGTTTATCCGACATCCATTATCCATAATCTTTTGACTTACGATGCCTTTTTACTCTAAAGACCTATATACTATAAATACCTGTTATTGATAAAGGAGTGTGTGAAAGTTTTCCAGAACTATATCGCTCATTC
>JXSR01S015113.1:89496-118017 GCA_000969725.1 Ophiothrix spiculata | reverse complement strand
TTGTATTTTATGCTTGATTGTCGGCTAAATTCTTGCATTTTGGGATGAAAACTGTAAAAATGTAGATCAGCATTTCGCAATACACTAAAATATATCATCTGTAAATCTTGGGCTACAACTGAAACGTGTATTTTTAGCAAATTTCCGTACATCATTTTCGCTCGACAGCCAGGAAATCCAAATCCTTCGTATGTTGTTTACTTCGCGAAAATAAATGCGATATTTATAACGAGCGCGTTGATTGGTCAGTCACCCGAACATGCCAATTTTTCATCCAATCGCCGTAATAACTATTTCATCGAATTTTTTTCAGTTTTTGCCAAATTGTACAAAAATGCCCCAATTTCCAGCGTGGGAACAAGCATATTTGTAAATTTTATATTTTATCCGATTTTTTGAGACCATGGGAAAATAGTACCATGATGGGGGCAACGAAACGAGCGTTCCGGAGCTCATGCCCCATCGTCTAAATGTTGGATGATCTTTATTTTTTTTTATTTCTGTCAAAACGAATAAGAAAAATGTAGACAAACTATGTGAACTTTTAAACTAGAGTTCTATTCATTATCAATTGCAGTTGAAAGTAAACTTTGGGAAGATTATCAAAAAATTCTTGCAGTTTGTGAGTTTCACACACAAAGCTGGCAGTGTCTTCAACAGTTCAAAATGTAGGCCTTGGCGCTGACTCCATATGAATTTATGAGAACTGTAATTGAGTGTAACACAGAGTCTCGAAGGGCCCAAACCCACGGGAGGCTGACCCAATTGCTTGATTAAGGGCATTTGTGTGTGACAGTTTGATACATACAATGGTTCCTGCTAGGATATGGGATTGCAACATTACATGGTGGACACCTGGACCAGGCACTTCCTTGATAGTATACAGGCTAGTCAGGAGGGAAATTAGTTGCTTAACAATAGTTATGATCGTGTTTAGGGATAAGATGGAGCTTTGTGAAGGAAGGAGACTTGGAATTTGGAAATAGGACATTTTCTTCTATTTAAAAGCTTAAAAGCGATAATGGGGCAGAATCAAAGGGCTTTTTTCCCATAAAATATGAGTCGAAAACTAAATAAATCAATTATGAGTGAAATTGGGGTCTCCAGAACTGAAGTAATCTTGAAATGAGCATTTTGGGAGCAGAAGAGGAGGCTTGAAAAGGGAGTCTTGAGAGCAGCACATACCCAAACCTTCCGTCAATGTAAGCGACCCCCCTCCCCAGGTCCAGAGTGCCCAGAAGAAAACCATGGAAGCACATTAGAACTGGCAACCAGTAGCACATAAAGTGTCGGGACTGGGGATTGAACCTGGGACTCACTGGTCAACTGAGGTGGGAAGTAACGCTGTATCACCTGCTTCGTGGGTTGATGATGAAGCTTCTGTTTAATCCTACAATTATATTATCTTGGACAGATACATATTGCTCTTTTTCTTCCCACAAGACCCTAAGACCCACCATTTGTGATTTTAGTAATATTAGATGCATCATCTGGGAAGGTCACTGGTACATAGCCTTATTTAGGGACATTCACAAAATTTTCAACTTTATTTGTTTTGTGAAATTTTAATTTGTCTTGAAAGGCATTAAAATTACCTTCAAAATGAGGGGCCAACCACTTCATATGAGTAACAAATGGCAAAGTTATGGATGAAAAACATACATCGAAATTCAACCAAATAATGGCAAAAATTGGGATCCTCTATGTTTTGACCCATTTTCAAATCTGGCGGAGCTCCTAATAATAATATGCTTATATTTCATAGCATGTGTTTGGTATCATTTGAAAGGTATTGTTTCAAAGAAAATGCATATTTTTTTATATCCTTGGAACTTGAACAGAATTAAAGTTGGAGCTTAAAAACTCCACTGGCACACTTTTTCAAAATGTTACAGCACCCTCAGAGTGATCATATATGAAATATTTTACCTTATTTCAAATTAATTCAAATCCATGTATAACCTAAATGTTCAATTTCCATTTTTGTTCTTGCAGACACAAAAACGAATGAAGCTGATCCACAATCACACTGACGAGAAGCCATCGCCTATACAAGATGGCCCATCCAGTGTACCGCCTTCAACCCATCCATCACATCCGTCTCAACAAACAACTCATAGAAATCCAATGTCACCTACAACTCCAGGAGAGGTATGTATGCCAAGTAGTGGTTTCATTTACAAGTCCCAAATATTCATATGAAATAATGACACTGACGAGTAGCCATCGCCTATTCAAGATGGTCCATCCAGTGTTACAATACAACTCCAGGAGAGGTATGTATACCAATTTTTTAAAGAATGGTCTCATTTGCAAGTCCCAAATATTGACAGCTTCTGATTATAAAATTGGAAATATTTGGACTTGTGAATAAGACCACTACCCTTTTGATCATAATTAAAAATAAAAAATAAAAAAGAAGTAATTGTCCTTGATTGGGCAGGTTCTGAGGACAAATTACATGATCATTAGTACTCAATATTTCTTCTGTGCTGAACTTTCTGTAACCTATAGCTGTGACAAAAATGACAGGTTTGGCTTGTTAATTTGCCAAATGATTATCAAACTGCAATAGTGGCACAACTGTATGTGAAGAAAATTATGTCACAGCTTCACTAAACTGTCAGTCAGGAACTCTCATAACTATCCAATACAGAGCCAATTATGCATAGATCATACATATACTCTATATGTCTTTGAAGTATGCAACAAGCAGCCGATTAATGCACATAAACCATTATGACCATACGGGGGAGGTAAATTAGTCCATATTTTTCAAATCATAACCACGTACCAAATCATGCTGAATACTCAAATGAACGTATTTTAGTTTGTCCATGTGGTAGCAACAAATTTAGTCAAAAATAATACTAAAGTCATGAAAGATTTGTGTTCAAAAAATATTAATACGCAGTGATTTGGTCTTAATCAATTCTGATCAATCGTTACTAGTCTCTAAGGCTACATAGAAGTATACGGTATACTGTTTTCGCTACACACTCATATACGGTGATTATCCCTATCACTTAACACGTAAGTGCCTCCCCAGAAGCATATAGCGAAAAACGTATAACCGTATACCAATGCGTACTTCTATGTGATCGCAGCCAACACAATACAAAACCACTAGTTCATAATGTCGTAGAATACAAGGGATATGCTATGGATCTGGTAACAGTGTCTGATAGCTTGTTGCATACTTCAAGGTTTATAGAGTGTAATATCACATCATTCACATGATATGGTGCATTCAGAGTTCCAACGAGTTCCACTCTGCATTGCCCAATGTCTGTCAATGTAGTCTGTCTCTTGTAGTAAAGACTCCGTTTTTGCAGGCATCGGGTGACAAAAATCGCTGGAATTCTGAACACACAAGTATTTGTCAATGACAACAGATTCATGTTTATCAGGCTGTCACATGATTTTTGTTTTATTATACAGTTTCATTTAACATTTGATTTATTAACCATTTAATTCATATAATGTTATTTTTGCTGAAATTCAAGTACAAGATGTGCCCACATCTTAACTCTAATGACTCACTATTTTTATTTTCAAGTAAAAACGTTTATAATGTTGTACTTCATCACATTTATTTCTGTTTATAAATGAGTAGTAACTATTGTTTGTAGTAGTAATATTGTGAATGTGAACTAAAATTGGTAAGCGTAGACACCTTGAGAATATATGCCCGCATTTAAGGCTACTGTGTGGATGCTAATGTTTACGCATTCACAAATTAAATCAACAAACAACGATCATTCTCTTGATGAACCAATAACTGAAAACAATCAGACCATCTTGCCAAATAACTATTATAAGTTATTAGAGTATAAAACCTCTTATCACTAAGAGACTTTATGATCATATTTGGGGGAAAAAGGCTACCTGATATATTTTGAATCAAACCCTGAGCATGTCAAGTTGCATTTTATCATGTCCCTGAGTGTATCAGATCATTGCATTTTAAATTTGGGATGCACAGTATTCTGTTGAGTAAAATGTTAATCAAAAGAAGTTTGTTTCGTCAATTTTTGTGAAATAAAGATAAACAAATTACAGAATAAATGAATAGATAAATAGTTTGATAATTAAAATTGACCTAGTGGCATCACAAACTTGTTATTAATTTTAGTGTCGATATGGCATGTCAAATTATTACCTGCTCAGAGTCATATCCAGGCGTCCCAATTGATAATTTCTAATACCGTTCCTCCACTTAACCTATTGCCAATTTGGTCTCAATGACTAGGTTTGCCTCAGTTCTTGGCCACTGAAAGAGAATGATTACACTTACTCAGTCAATCATCTCTATAAAGTCAAATATCTCTCATATTCATATTTTATTTGCAATACTGCTGTCATGAATTACATCTCGGACATAGGCCCAAATTATAGTCCTTTTTGAGCTACCAAATATTTTGTGTAACAAGTCTTTGTTATCTTATAATCTAGTAATATAATTTCAATGCATCTACTAATCAAAAACGGATAATGTGTGCTATAAATCACCACACATTTTCACCAAACAAATTTGGTGAGAATGTTTGGTGATTTGATCCGTTATTGATTAGAAGATGCATTGGAATTATATTACTAGATTATAAGATAACAAAGACTTGTTACACAAAATATTTGGTAGCTCAAAAAAACTATAATTTGGCCCATAGCATTAAACATTTCACAACATGTGAAATACATAGTCATAAAATCAAATCTAGGTTAATTTTGTTCCTAAATTTACACTAGGGAATTGTGGTAAATTGTTTTCTCAGTAATATGTGTACATTTTTCAGACTAAACCATAGGTCAATAACATCGAGAAGATACGAGTATTGTATCCATTTCAAACATGGTTTGCCTCAACATGGTGAGACTTTGAAAAATAATCCTTTCAATTTTCACCTGGTTTTCTTGCATGTGAAGAAGTGAAATTAAAAGTTTACAATTCCAACCATTTTACTGTCGACATGATCTATTAATAGATCCTAACATTTAACATTTGCCTTCAGAAAGCTTTTAGAAAAGTTTGACAGAAGTAAGGGCCAGACTATACTTGGCCTCCACACAATTTTTTTGCTTTAAAACATTTTGTGACGTAAAACTGACAAGTGACTCCAAATAAAATAACTTCAACACCGACTTAAACAGATTTAACTTCTGTCAAATTGCACACGTGTTGAATTGAATCAAGGTAAAGTCATTGGAAAAATATCAAATGTTTGTTACCGGTGTATACTTTTTATTTGATCACATTTATTTGGTGATATCACGTCCAAATCTTTGGTAGGGAAAAATTTGTGTGGAGGCCAAGTATAGTCTGGCCCTAACTTTTGGAATATAAATTGATCTAAGAAATGAAAAGCAGACCATGCACTGCTGAGTTCATTGTCTCCTAAGTGCCACATCAATGTTCATGTGCAGACACCAATTTGATCAAGGGATGTATGGTTTCCATTATGGCCTCATTTTGTAAATTGGATGTTTTGTTTTATCACCTTTTCATAGAACTCAAAATGTCTGTGAAATACTTGGCACATCAAGATGTAGTTCAGCGAAAAAAGAAACTTTATGATGGCCTAATGGGTTAGTTTAGAAACCATGATGTAACAAGACCTATTGCACCGACGGTATTCTAGAATTCCTTGGTGAAAATGGTCAGAAAGTAAAGCTTTTTGAGCCTTTTTGGTTTTTGAGGTTTAACTTACTGCACTTGAAATCCTACCATTTCCACATTTGACAGAATTTGAAACATGTGTATTATTTTCACTTCTATAACTTTCTTTTTGGTACCTTTTTTACGCTTTTTTTCCCTACTTCTCCTTTCTTCACTTTGATGCATTCTCATAAGAGAAAGTTCTTGAACTCTTCACACCCCAAGATTGATTCAACTTGTAATATGTTCTCTGAACTGTCAAATTGTTGTTGCCAATAGATTCTGCTAGGCTTCACCTGTTGGAAGAGCTATTCGTATCTTTTCTATCCTCTTCTTATTTTCTATTCCTTGATATCATAAGTAGAATGTTCTTCAACTTTTCACACCCGTCTATGATAAATAGGATATTTTCTCTGGCTGTTGTCTCCAATTAGATACCTGTTAGGCTACACCTGTTCCACGAGCTTTTATAAGGAGGCCATCTTTGATTTTCTCTAATTATTTATTGCTGAAATTAATTTATGAGAGCTGCACTCTTAAATTAAAATAATTTGAGCTCATGATCAATTGAAGCAAAGTATGTTTTGAAAGATATTGAGAGTAGAATAGTACATGAGTTTTTGCTAAATAAGCACATGGCAGCCATTTAATTTATAGCACATGGTTTACTTCCATATCAGAATAACATTAATATGAATTGAAGCCTCTCATAGTTTCTGCTTCAGAGTGCATCTTGCTTGTGCCAATATCGGTGGTTTTGCACTTATTCCCAATTCTAGGTCTGCAAGTCTCAAGCCATATGTGGTAGACTGAGAAAGATTATAAGAAATGGACTTGCAAATAATTTTGCACCAAATCTGTTGAATTTTAGAGCTTTATCTTTCTCACTTGATTTCATACTTGCTGGTGTCAGATTGGGCCTATCATTACCATTTCTTGGGCAGTAAGAGAATTTCACATAATCTGTTAGATATCAGTGCCTAATCCATATCGGACCCTTATCACTTGGAGATGTTCTTTTGTTGCTACCTGATACTGAGGGCAGGCAGATTTTAGTCATTTGTGGTGTACACAATATTTGCATGATCTGAACTCCATGCTTCATCAGATTTTCATTGCGTTTGTATTTGAACTGACAATGACCTGTTTCCCTTGTATCATATAGTCCATTTCAAAATGAGCTAGAAACGTAAGACTAGTAATTTCCTTAGTTTTTCTGTTGATCATCCTGGTCAAAAAGTTATAGGAATAGTGGATACAAAATATAAGAGTATTTGTGAGATGCATCACCAATTTGTTAATGGTAGGAAAGCACATTTTCTCTGGTTAAGGAAAGCATTTTTTTAAAATAAGGAAAATCAGGAACTTGAAGAGGATGCTAATACACAGAATCAAGATGACTGTAGCTCGTTCTCCAGGTTTCCAAGCTCACTTGGCAACTAAATGGCCTTAAATCCAATGGCAATCCAAAATATGTGTTTTTGAATGGATCAGTATTTGATTTCAATCCAGTATAAATGCTTTGGCATCCACACAAAGTTTCTGTAATCCTTCAATGCATTGGATCCGGAAATACCATGTGTAAGGTACTGAAGGATATCAAAAAGAGGTTGTAAAGTAATCTCTGAATTCCTACAGAGACATTTCTATCTTCCCAATTATTGTATGTTTTCAAAATGTAATTTTGAGATGGAATATACTGTTTGCCATCGCTGTAGTCGGCAGTCTTTTCATTCCCGATGTTTTGATGCAACATGGTGCCACATGGATTTGTATTGAAAGCCTTTGGTGCTTCCGGCTATGATCTTGAGAAGTTATGGGTGATAGAGTTTTTGCTTCAACAATATGAGCTTCAATTATATGATTTCAGAATGTGACCCATATTTATCTCATTTGTACATCATTAGATGAAGTGCTAATGTTTCATGATGTGGAGAAATATGTTTGTGATGATGCGTAAATCATTTCCACACCCAATTGCTCTGAACCATAAGTAGCTTTTATGCACCTTTGACACCCTGGTGCCAGATTTATATATCTTGAAAGCTTCTGATGCTTTGGGCAGTGCTCTGGCTCATATGAGTTTAGATGATTACACTTTGATGTTTCAATTTTTGATGCATATGTAGGACAAACATGAGTATATGAGAATTATTCAAGGAGTCAAAAGTGGAACATAACAATGGAATTCATGCTACATCCTTTATGGAAATAGCCAGGACTAGATGTTACTGTTTTTGATGGGTAGTAGTGGGGGTTACATCATGTGTTGAGGTGACGGTGTGTGTGTGTGTGTGGGGGGGGGGGGGGGGTGTGAGTTTGTCAGAATCTTATTTTTCGGTTCCTTGTAATACCACTTGCACTTGCCTCCTCCCTGCCACACAGTCCAAAGATATCTCTTCACACACAACTTTGCATTCAAAGCAGAGATTGTAAGTCTCCTCGATTGTTTTGTTATTTTTGTGGTAGTGTCTAGCAGACACAACTGAAGACACTAAGATCCGTATGCACAAAACTGGACTAAAGTTAGTCCCAGACTAAGTGAAATATTAAATTTTGAAAAATAACACATTTCAAGTGATAATTCATGTTTTTGGTTAAAGATTTAGGCATGTAATGAAACTTTTATTATATGATTTATTTGTCTGTTGTAGATCATTGAAATTATTTTTAGAACAAAAAATGGTTTAGTTTGGGACTAAGTTAGTTAGTCATGGATTAAAGCAATTTTTTGTTCTTCTATTTCAATGTTTCACAACAGAACAATGATTAAAATATAGAAATTTCAGTATAAATAATAAAAAATGATTTTGTGGGTCATGATAGGGGTCATAATGTCCTATATTTTAGACATAAAATATCACAGATTCCAAAAAATGTGTTATTTATAAGAAATCAAATTTCACTTAGTACTCTAGTTTTGTGCCTACAGACCTTAAAGTTGAAATAATTTCAAAAAATCTCGTCAAGACAAGAAGCTTAGCATCATGGCTTGGGCATTAGTCTCATACCATCACATTCAAAGTTTGATTTTATAGCCATATTATATGATCATTTGGTAACAATATCTTGATAGAAGCTAACATTATTTTAACATTTTTCAATCTTTTTGACCCACAAATTGATGTCATAAAAATAAAATTGAGCTTTTATCATAACATTTCTATTTCCGTAGTTCCAATAAAGCATCTCATCTTTCCATCATGTCCCATTGAGAGTATCGATGAATTATCATTTAATAAAATAAAACTTGATCTCATTCATGGCTTTATTACAGTCCATCTGTCATAACATTAACATGATATGTCTTTAAACATTCTCAAAATATCATCAGATAGATAAAAAATTTGTTCACATTCTTTTGGATTCTAACCTGTTAACTGAACATATGCTTAATATGACAAAATGTTTAACTAATGTCTCACGACTTACTTGTTTTAGCTGTGGTGGCCTGCGTCCGGCATCCACCGAACTTCAATGCCTACTGATGGAATTGAGTTTCCTGGGATTCTGGGTCATCTGACCGGAAGTTGGTGATTGGTCCGATGACAAAATGGTGTCAAATACTGGTGGAAGTTGATGGCGTCCCTCGTCTCTGTTCAGGTTGCTCCCCCTCCGCTTGATTTGAATAGCCTCCTTGACTCCTCGTTTGAACCAGTTCTCCTCTCTGTCTAAAACTTTGACACTGTCCCAGTCAATGGCATGTGCCGGGTTGGCAATATGTTCTCCAATAGGAGAAGAAGGTCTGCGGTGTTCATCGAGGCGAGTTTTAAGTGTTCTTGCACTCTCTCCTATGTAAGTGGATGGGCAGTTTTCACAGGAGAGTTCATACACAATGCCACATTTGTGCGTTTTATCTTTTGGATGCACTAGAACTAGAACATACGCTGTTTTCCCCCATTGCTCTTGCAGAGAGTGGATAGTATACAAATATTGACTGCTCATGAGGGCAATAGTAATGACTATTGCCCCAAAGTAATCTTGAGACTATATACTTTTTCCCTTTGGTACTATTTCCCGAGACCAAAGGTTGAGGGAAATAGTATTATAGTCTCAAGATTATTGAGGGGAAATAGGTTTTACTATTGCCAGAATGAAAGAGCAGTCAATTTTTGTTTTATATACTGATTTCGTTTTGAGAGGGCAATTGTAACTATTTCTTACTATTGATCAGCTCAAATCAAGCCAATCAGTATCTAAAAGTGCTTATGTACCGCCCATCCCTATCCTAAATTCTAAATTTTGTGGCTTTCACTGCCACTGGTATGGCGATGACATGGCAAATTAAGTAAAGCTAGTGGTAACAAGCTCCTTATATTTGCCAAGTATATTTGATTTTGCTAAAATATTAACAAATTGCTTCAAGTCGCAAAAGGAAAGTTTATGAATTAGTCCTACTGTCAGGTAGCAAATTTAATTCAAAATTTAATGAAAATCGTAGTGCCTACTGGGAAGATGCGGCTTGGATTTGCCTTAGCTATGTTCTGTGTTGTATCTTTTGTTTCATGTTAAGATGTTATGACAAAATGTTTCACCTGCGAGGTCAGCATGTTAATACAAATGTGCAGGAGGTTCCTATTTATGAAGTCTTGAAGATTTGGTTTGACAGCCGGAATCAAAAACAAAAAAGGAGTTCAATTGCATGAACTCATTGAAACTGAAATAACAAAGACTCTTCAGTAAACTTTTAAGTTTATAAGACACTAATGTGATAATGTGACTTTCTGAGAATTTATATCCTCATTTTATGTGTGTGTGTTTTGGTCATTCTACAAACATCTGATGTTGCTTCTTGGATTTCTGAAGACCATCTTTATCTTTGATTAGTACATAAAACTAAGATTTCTGAGAATCTGTAAATCCGATAAACATGTTTGTTATTTTGCTCATCAAGACATTGACTAATGGCTTATTTAGAAAATTGGGTTGGTTTGGTTTGATTTACCTACTGAGTAATGACTTGGAAACTCAAATACATGTCCAGCAACACGGTGCCATGTGCCAAACCAACAATCTCTGAATTAAAGAGTCCCATGCTTTAATTGCTCGGCCACGCTCCCCTCTGAATGATTACCAAACAATGAAAATTATTAATTGCTCCTCAAGTTTTCAGAATGGCTCAGAATTTTAATTATCAAAATCTCACTTTGTGTTTATATTCACAAAGTTAGCAAACTTCACCTGGATCATGAAGTTATAGAATATTAAGTGTATCCTCAGTTGCCATAAAATTTTAGTTAAGACATCCAATTAAGCTTATTTTTCCATTCCTCACATTTTTCCCATCTTATTACTTTTCAAATTATTAACAAGTAAAATACATATTGTACTAATGCATTTGATGGTGAGACATTTTGTTTGTAAACGTTACGCTTACAAAATGAATTCTGGAACAAAGCATTCATCTGTAAGATATATGTCATAAAATTTGACTTTGTATAGCATCAAAACAGTTGGGCAGCATCCTCATTACTGGAGTCATATGCGTCTTTCATGATACGTTAGGCCTAAAAAAATAAATTGTTTGTTTGCCCTCCGGTGGAAAAATAAAAAGTTTGGGTCGGTCGGCTGATCTTTTTTTGAAAGAATGATCTCATTCCATGGATTTTATTGCGAATACCAAGCAATGCAGGGCTTCATCAAAGATTGTGGGTTATTAATTAGAATAAATATGCATTTTATACTACTAAATGTGACTTTATACTGCTAAATTTTACATTTTTCGTCAAAAAATATTACGTTTTCATATTTTAGGTGTTTGAAAAAAAAAAATACCCGACCCAAATTTTTGGCATTTTAGGGTCGGTCGCGGAGGGCAAACAAACATTTTTTTTAGGCCTTATGAATGCTTTGGTTCAAGAATAAATAAGAACAACAATATTGTTGACATTTCAGTTCAGAATCATTTTCATATTGTTACATGCATACTTTATCAATTTATCAAATTTATTTTAGCCACCACAGCCATGCATTATCAAATTGACATCCAAAATATATAAGTTGACACTTGAAACAAATGGAACTAATTTGTTTTCTTCTTTTGTCTTGGTGAAATTGCACATTTAAAAATAACACAGGATGAAGAAGAAGGAATCTGGGCATGATTGATACACCGGCAACTGTACTTGATACCAAATGGTAAATCTCAAGCTTATAATGTATGCACCCTCGTCTCTATGCATGATTAATGTTAGACGGATTGGTATTTGTGCAAGTATATTGTATTTTGGAGTCTTTTGTATATTTAGTGAAGTATTTAAAACACATATAAATATGTTTCTTGGTGAAATAGTGATTTTGTTTTGTAATTGTTGATGCATTTTGTATTGTGCACACTTTTAACCCTTTCGATCGGATAGAGCGCCTGAGTGTTTCCTATGGAGCTTACGAGAGAATGCTCTTGCATTGCAAGAGGCTGTATACCCGTATATGGCAATTCAGGACCGAAAGGGTTAATATATTATTAATTGGATTAGAATTTAATAGCACATTTAATGGCCTGTTAACAAAAACAGTACTGTTATGGCACTTATCTTAAATAAATGCATTTATTGGTTTTATTACCAATTATTATTCCTAATATTATCCTAAAGCCATCACTTAATATTTCCAGGTTTGATGTATATTTCATCTTCAAATATGGAAATGAATTTTATGACTGGTTATTTTGATTTATCAGCATATCTGTTGCAAGCTTGAATACCGCAATCCATAAATGTCTTGTAAACTGTGTTGTTTTGCAATTTTGATGGGCAGTGAGGGGACATTTTGAAAATTATAAAATATCATACATTGATATGAAATTGTGGGTCTGGTTTGCGGTCGAAATGTCCCATATTATTTTATGTTTAATGACCCAGGTTAGCTTAATATCTTTTTAAACTTTAAAGATATCATGCAGTTCAATTGTTTCTCTCTAAATATTGTGTGTTCGGTTTTTATTTGATACAATTTTGAGATTTCAGTGGTAATTTTGGACAGTGTAAATTTTTTAAGTCAAGCTATCTATATTGTACACCACAAATACACTTCTTGAAGAAGCTTGAATAGCACATGGATCCATTGGTACATTTTCCTTTACTAGTAAGACATCGCTTGACATCAACTAATATCTAAAGATTTTAAAGCAGAGTACTACTAGCAGTGCATGTAGATATCTGTAGATAAAATTGCTCTGAAATCGCTGGACTTTTAATGCACCATATCCATATTTTATGTTGGTGAGAATGAAAAACATGTGTCACTTTCTACTATTGTTTCACTGACACAAAACATGCATACAATTACCATATTGTCTTTCTTGAATGTTCCCCCTTCTAAATTTAAAAAAAAATATTTGATTTCAAGAGCATTTTCTTATGTTATTGAGCTTACCATTGTGAGTTATAGTAGAATGGTGTCGGAAGTTAATAAGCAGAGACTTCCATTTGAAATTTGCAGGAGCTCTATTAAAAGCTCTCCTGAAGTTCTTAAGGGGAGCAATTAAGGGAGCTATCTTGAAATTTAGATGTAAATTCCATCATGCAAGGCGCTCTGTTAATTGAGCTCCCATATAGCATTTGAGGGGAGCAGGGTGGCTCAATCTCCTCAAACGGAAGTCCCTGAATAAGTGAGGTCCAGGTTATTTTGACCTGATCGTAACAGTATCAGTAACTTGCTGTATGGTTTAAGCTTATTAAACAATTGGTTTACCTTTGATTTTGAAAATTTGCCCCAAATAAATACCCCTTTTGGAAAAATATTACCCATTTTGTACGTTAGAACTTTATATAGTCACCTTGTGCACAAACAGTCAGTGTTAGTCGATCATCTAACGAGGACCGTGCTTCTAACCTGTCAACTTTTAGTACAATAATACACTTTAGAAAAAAGAGGAACACACAACACCTAACAAACAACAGATCACAATTTCAGTATTGCAACATATATACTTTGCTGCAAGAAAAATCTTACAATAAGCATGACTAGCCAATGAATCACTTATCTTGTCATTTTGATTACAGCAACATGTGGGAAACTCAAAATCAATTTGATTTGGATGTAGGCCTAATGCTTTACTCTGAACTCTGAACTCAATGTAACTTTAACCCTTTTGATCCGATAGAATGACTGAGCGTTTCCAAAGGAGCTTATTACGAGAGAACGCTCAGGCGTTCCAATTCGTATTGAGTGTAAATTAATTTAGTATGGGCGATGTACCACCATATTGCAATTCAGGATCAAAAGGGTTAAAAACTTTATTAACCAAAGAGTGCTATATCAAGTAAGACAAAAGCAAAACGCAGAAGACAATCTACATGGAATGCAGATCTAGATGCATGCATATTTCTGAAATCCAGTTGTGAGATCCACCAGTTCTCCACAGACCCTTTACACGTACACATGTTCGCAGAGTTCTGTACACCAGATCCGTGTCTGAAGCCTGTGTAGCCACACTCTAAGTACTGCAAAGCGCCTTACAGAGATGTGCATTCATCTTGATTTGCACTCCCGTGTAGATTGTCCCATTGTCTATCAAGAAGGACCCTGAACAAAGCCGAGCTGTGAGGGCAAGGATGGCTTACGTCCTCAGTTCAGCACCCAGGGGAGCTACTTAGTACAAAATGGGTTATGGGGACGTGCCGCAAATTCTGGTAGCATATTAGTCTTTCTGGTATTCCAATCGGTCCTTTTTCTAGCAAAATTAGGTATTTTGATGGGTTTTCTTTTCACAATTTTCAGAAATTTGCGCCAAATGCCGCAATTTCTGACATTTCTTCTCAAAATGTTAGACAATTTTGTCAAAAAAGAGCAAATTTGGACAGAAGAAATTAGATTTTTGATTAAATTTGGCTAAAAACTTAGAAGATTTGGTATATGGATGAGTCAATTTTTCTTAAAAATTTATATTTGGAAGGGTGGCTTTCCAAATTTCGCAGAGGCAGGTCCCTACCCAAACCAAATTTGGGTACCCCCAGGGGTTCAGCATTACCTTGCCAGACATCATCTTTCTTGATAAAAATAGCTAGCTGGCTACTTTGGTAGTTCTCAGAGGGTTCATCTCTTTAGTGTGTATCATACAGTTTTATTAAAGAATTTATTAACAAATACCTTCACAGGTTATTGTTTTGAAAACAACACACTTTAAGTCTTTTATGTCTTCAGCTGGTGTAAGCTATTTTACTCCTAATTTTAACAATATTTTTGATGTCTGTTGCATGGCACCAAGCTATTTTCGATCAGTGAAATCATAATTTGCTATGTGATGTATGTGTATAATAGTTGTTCCTAACTTATATGTGCATCTTGCGTGTTAAAATTTCGTTTGTTTCTACAGTAAGCATTTTCATCAAAGAGCACGCAGCGTTTTTATTTGTCGAACCTCAAGATTTTATGAGTCTGCTGCAAATTCTTTCCAAATAGAACAAATTATGAACTGTGAATTATGAGATTAACACAGCATTTTGGAAGCTGACCTGGAAATGATATTGTGAAAACTTTTAGTGGTATTTTATTGCTCATGGTGACTGAATGGACTACTTATTGTGGGTGCGATTTATTACCGACGTTAATCGCATTGTATTTTGTAGTATAAAGATGATGACTTGGTAATGGGAACATGTTTTGACACAGTAAGTTTGTTAAAGTTGGTAACTTTTGCTACTTTTCTGTACAGATGCAAAGAAGTTTACTAAGATTTGGATTGATCCAGATCTTTGCTCTGTTTAGATCAGGCCTTCTCAAATAGCGGCCCGCGGGCCAAATCCGGCCCGCTGTGCCCTCAAAAGGGGCACGCGACCAAGCATGCTGTGCCTGACACAACAGAAAAGTACTCCCCAAATTAATTATCGGGTATTACAGTAGGACCCCATTGTTTGGTCCAAGTAGTAGTATGGTCATTTTCTTGCTAAAAACATTCAGAAGAATCCCATTCGTTTGGATCAAATTCTGATTTGGTACAACTCGGACAAAAACTTAACAACTTTTGTTACATGACTACACCAATTTACTCTTTGGGTTTCCATATACCTTTTTCATTCAAAATTACATTTGGTGTGAGTTAATGCCTTTGAACCCATCCAGGGAACATTAAAGCGGTTCTCAACTGAATTTGTGAAGATGCGTCAAATCCAAGGAATTTTTATATAAAAATTCTTTGGTCAAATCTCCTCACTTCATCTGGCTCTTCGGATTTTTATCATACCAATTTGGCCCTCGCAAGAAATTAATTGAGAACCCCTGGTTTAGATAGTCCCATTATTGCATTCAACAGAATAAAGCAGCGCACAAGATATTTTTATTAACAGACCCGAATTTTCACCAAAATACACCACCTCACATGAGATATTTATAGCTTGGGAAGTGATGTCAGAGAAGTATAATGTGAGATATAATGTTCGGATTGATCAAAGGGGACAAGTATGTTTCATCCTGATTCGGAACATTGATTTCCTAAGTTTGTTTGGGTGGAAGATGATTAGAATCTGACAGGTATTTCCTCCAAAATATGATTTATCTGTCAAAGTCAATTTCCAATTTGCATATCAATCACAAACTTGTAACATTCTGTGACCATGTTACATGACTGTTTGAAATTGAATAAGGATATGCTTGATATCATGCTATTTGTTAGCAGGATCCTCACCCTATGAGATCTAGACAAGGCTGTTGAATTCTGAACCACCTCAAGTTTGAAATTGAATAAGGATATGCTGAATATCATGCTATTGTTAGCAGGATCCTCACCCTATGAGATCGAGACAAGGCTGTTGAATTCTGAACCACCTCAAGTCTTACACGTTCATTTGCTGTGAGTGGGTGTGTAACTAGAGATGAAAGTTTCTATATCCTGATGATAAAAATCTTACAATCTAGATCATAATTTTTACAACCGTCAATTGATTTTTTCTCATGATAGCAAATTGAAGTTATGCCCTTTTTCAATTATTTACATCCTGGGGGAGGGGGGGTACTTACATTGACGGAAGGTACGGGTATGTGCCGCCCTCAAGACCCCCTTTTCAAGCCTCCTCTTCTGCTCCCCAAGATGCTCTTTTCAAGATTACTGCTGTTCCGAAGACCCAGTTTTCAAAGGAAATGACTCAAAAGTGTGTTTTATTATGTTTTCAAGCCAATTGTGAGCGATTTTCAGCTCAAATAGTCGTATTTTTATGGGAAAAAAGCAGTTCCTAAGACCTCTATTCGGGAAAAATCAGTTCCACAGACCCTTTTTTGACCAAAAATCCATTCTGCAAGACCCTCCTCTGTTGGATATCGTGGATCTCACATACCTACCTTTTTTTTTAGTACCCCCCAGATTTACATGTTCCTGCAAAACTAAGAATAGATAACTATATGTAAAAAGCTCTTTTCACCATTATACATTGATGTTCTCTGGCCAAAGTTTACTGGTCATTCCTCTCTTAGCAACCTCAAGCGGCAGAAATAGCACCTTGAGTTTTTATACCGGTTTCTACAAGACAATTAGCAGTTAAAGCGCAATTTTTAGCACAAGTAGAACTCAAACTTGTTTTAGGATAATGCACCTTACTGATTACCCAAGACTTTGGATTTTTTAGCTTATTGGGTTTGTTTTAACACCCTCCAAATGATTTGGCTTAAAGATGCTTACTTTTTCTGTTATGGCCATTTTTTGAATTAAATTTGGGATCCTGGATTTAATTCCACATGTATTTAGTATAGGGAAGCAAGCATGTCCTTTTTATCCATTTTTCAGTGGCAAAACAATTTTTTGACAAAATACACTCGAAAACGCTTAAGATAGTCACATTCCTTCGTTTTATGCTGTTTTTACTTTAAATCATTTTTAATCAAAATCTTATAGTATTGATTTAAAATTCATAACTGATATCTTTAATATTGATATTATATCTATATATTGATATTAGATATTTTAGATTTTTTTAGGAAACCTATGTAGAATTAGCATTTAGATAAAAAAGGATGTCAATGGTACCAAGTTTTAGTGGAGGGTCCCAAAAGTGGTGTTCTTTTTATGAGATACTATAAATTAAACATTCTCCTCAACTGAGTCAAAAGAGTTCCAGAAATGTAATATTTATCATATGTGTAACATCATGCACACTTTTTTCAAGCTTCAAACAGTTTCTTACACTACCGGTCGAAAGTATTTCCGCATTATTAAAAATGTTCAGAAATCCCATTTTTTATATAAAATGACCTATAATTATTTACAATTCATACCTGTATAGGTGACTTATCTATTCAATATGAATAGTATTGATATTTCTTCTGAAATTTGATCTTCCATGGCCAAAAAGTGGCTGAATTCATAGGCCATATACAAATAGCCTGCAAGTACAAATCTCATAATATGTAAGTTATGAAACGCAAGCCCATAGCCAGGGCGTCGCACCCCCCCCCCCTAATTTGACAATGTACAAAACTCTATTATTCATAACCTCATTATCACCATGTAACCAGATAGAATATTTTCAGGTTATAAGTTTTTTAAACAAATGCGAAGAAATGTTTTTAAACTACATTTTTTTTATGCATTACACACAATATTTTCAAATGCATTTAATGCCATTCCGGTTTAGTTCTTTAGATAATTAAAAAAATATAGACTCTGTCAAAAAATGATGAAAATCGGATCAACGCCTTTGGCGATATGGCTGAATAAACGTTTTGTGCGGAAATACTTTCGGGCGGGTGTGTATTTTGGATGCATCAAAATTGTTTGGATTGATGTTTTAACCAGACCAGACTGTAAACAAATCCGAAATTGTCAGTGAATACCTTCCAAGACATTAAGCAGACCAGTCAGGCTTCTCTGTTGTATCTTTCGTGTCATTCAAACCCTTGTTAGTAAATTCAACGCCTTGTTTTCTTTGTTTTTCTGCATTTCATCATGTTTCAGTCCGATTTCCTTGGGGAAAGGAAAGAAGTCCAGATGAAGAGTTGTTTGACATGCTGCATAGACACCAAAGCTTCCAAAAATGCTATCTTTTATCTGAACAATTTTATTTGACAAGGGACAGTACTAATTTTCCTCAGAATAAAGTATTTTTTTCAAAAAGGGGAATTTTAAAAATGAATGTGTGATTTTTGATCTGATTACTGATTACATATGTACTGATCTTTGAACTGGAAGGAGGATGAATTGATGGGGAAGTGCCGCATAAGGTCTGGAACCCATTTCCATGTCTAAGGGTGTGTTAAGCCAAAAATACCAATGTTTGATTGAATTTTAGGTTAAAAAAATGGGAAAATTTAACAATTTACAAATTTGAACCAATTTCTAAGGGCGTGCTCCTGTCAAAAAAGACTAAATTTACTGTTTTCACCCCAAAATTTTAAAATTTGAAATTATTATTTAAGTTGGGTTTTTTTTGGAAAAGTGGGACCCACAGCTACGTATTTCCAGTGAAATGGAGCACCACATCCCTGTATAGCTTAATGTGTAAGTATTCCCCAGGCGGTGGCGGACATGATAAATAGCATCCACTAGATTTCTGGATTTCTAAAATGCAAATTTAGGGTACGATTTACGTGTATTTCTATTGGGTCACGTGACTCACGTATTGAAGAAAAAAATTCCAAAGATTTTTACCTTTCCTCAAAAAAATACAAAAGTGTTCTTATAGTAATCAGCATAATTATGTCATTCCAAATCCGCTGGGGCTCACGCGTGAACCCCACTTTTTATATATATGTTATCATATTTTTTTATGATTACGAAAATAATTTTAGTGATCATCCCGGAAGTAGTATTTTTCCATGAATCCCAACGGCTTCACGCCAGAGGCGGTATAGAACATGACGTAACCAGGGATCGGCTATGATACCGTATACCGTCCAGCAACCAGTAACAGTTGCCACAACCACCCTCCTCTGGTATTCCCCTTTCCCCAGGACTTGTGAACTTGGGTGAAGATGTTTGATGCTAGTAAGTTTATTCAGGCTCCTGTATATCTTGTATCCTCCCTTGAGATTTGAGCATCATGGTGGTATGTATTTTCCATTTTCCCCTGTTGCCTTGTGCCTTGCATGTAACTAGGCCTACTTGTAAAAGACAAAATTAAAATTAAGCAAAACTACAAAATCTTGATCAAAAATGGAATTCAGGAAAAACAGCCTAAAATGAAAGAATATGGCTATGTAAGGGGCGCACCATTAGATTTCCAAGGGGGGGAGCAGGAAGTTTTTTGAGAAAAAAAATTCTCCCTCCAGAGGCAGAAGAAAAAAAAAATCCCCTGAACATGGAATAGGCAGAAAAACAGTAATTTCCAGGGAAAAAAATCACCTCCGAATGGGGTGCTAAAAAAAAAATTCAACCCGAACTAAACTTCCTACCCCCCCCCCGCAAATCTAATGGTGCGTCCCTAAGTGTGTCTTCGAGTGTATTTTGTCAAAGAACTTGTTTTACCACCAAAAAATTGATATAAGGCACAAGCGTGCTGTCGTATACTTAGAACTGAAAAAGTAAGAATCTTTAAGCCAAATCGATAATAGGGTGTCAATATCTGCCAAAAACAAACCCAGTAAACAAAAAGAAAATCAAAAGTCACGGGATTGCTTCATTTTAACACTTGATAATATGGCTTCAACTTCTACATGCTTTGGTCATTCAGGTTTTTTTTTACACATTAAGGTTTTTTTTTTCCATTCTGTCTGTATTGAGGTGGAATTTTAATTTCTTTCAATAGGGACAATATTAATGTTCAATAGGGACAATATTAATGCTCATCCTGGAAATGAAAATTGCAGACAAATCAGGGGCAAATTAAACAACATGGACCGTGGGGGGGGGGGGGGCAAACACTACCAACAAAAATGGTGTAAGGAAGAATGAAAATGTTTATAATGGGAGTGTAGCACACAAAATATTTTTAGATATTGCTTTGTGTTTTTCAAAAAAAAAATTGCCATGTCTTTACAGTTCTATTGCTTGAAAAAGTATGAACCATTTTGAACTACTGGTAATTTTGGCTCTATTTTGATGATCATCTCATCTTTCTTCCACACTTCTTTAGTTTCCACATTCCCAATGCCATTTCAGTACTGATAAAGTTACCTTCGCAGCAGAGTCTTGTTATTTCTACTGTATACCCTGGAGCTTTGTTGATTGAGAAGGTTGACAAAATGGTATTGTGGATAAACATCCTCTAATTCCCAAGAAATTGTCATCTTGACCTTGAGTGTAAAACATAAGAAAATGCATTAAGTTTATGCACATAGACTACTGGCATTATCTGAGGAGCTGTAGGACATCAAATATTCATCTTATGGGGTATTAGGCCTATAGGCTACCTTTATGTTGAATTTGGTGTAGTTATTGATGTAATTTTCATTCTGAAGAATGTAACTTTTCGTTTAGGCAAGGTGTTCTTATAATGTGTTGCATCATAAACTGTATGTAGTTTACATAACTTGCTAAATGATCGCCTTCCTGATCGCTTAAGCAATCCACATAACAATTAAATCGAATGGCTACATGGTTACTTTACCAGGTATTTCCCACCCGTGGAGCAACGATGTAAAAAGTTTTTGCAGTTTCGAGATATGCGTGAAAACCTGTTATAGGGCCCTTGGAAACAAGTCTCTTAAGTGTTAATGTTCAGGTGTAGTTTAGTGAGCCGTCAGTGGTTTCAATATATGCTTTGCCCCTCAGCTTTGTTTCGGGGCAGTAATGTAAATTTTTGAAAATCACTTTAACCCACTAGCTGAGTTCCATGCTATTATCTTCTTCAATTTAGCTAATATGACTCCCAATTATTTTATTTGTGAATTTTCTTTTAGATGCTTTAACTTTTAAAGTGAACTATGGTCATGTTTAATTTACCTTTATTTTTTTATGTTTGATTTACCTTTATTTATTTGTTGCAAGTTTCCCTTATATTTTTCCAATTGATAAATTTGTTTCGGCACATTTTTCTCTGATTTTAAGATATATACATCCTTCTAAGATGCCCTGCGATGTACTACTTATTGATCCTAAATAAGTAATGTGACTTGAATTGCATCCTGTGGTCAGGCATTATCATATGATGAGATACTCCGCAGTAGCAAGAAAGATGATCGCGTGTGTATCTCATTTTCTTATCTTGTCTTATTAAAGGCCTGGTGGGATATTACTTATGCATAGCTGTGCATCGTAGGTAATTGGTATTTGACTTATCACAAGAAAGTTGTTTCTGTTTTTCTATTGAAAATGTTATGCGAATAAAACTTTACAATTGCTCTATGTAGGTGATAACCCTTCATTCAAATATGGAAAAAGTATGTTAATTTTTTCACCAGATTGGAATACCTACCTTTAATTTTAAATGTAAATATACATATTAACTGTTTTCTGTCAGAAAAAGAGGCATCATTGTTAAAGATCAGTACATATTCAGAGTCCATACCTTCAGCCAAATTAATGCTACAGGCAAAAATGTTTCTTGAGAGTGACCCATATAAACCTATAGGATATTTATTTTTATTAACATATTATTCTAGTAATTCAGCACTTTTTTGACTATATCTTTCCAATGAAACATAATGTGGGCATGAAAATTCACAGGGGTTATTAGAAAATATGCGCTTTCAATTCATATGGTATCAAAATCTCCAATTTGATTTTGTGACAGAATGTGATCGGAATATAATACACACCTTTAAACAGTTGGTCAAAGATGAATTTGGAGTTCAGAGACATTACACCTGTCAGGCAGGGCTTCGAAATCCACGGTAACGCGGCTGCGCCATTCCCAGAAAAAAGGTTGAAGTCCCATAAAAAAATTGGTAAGCTTCAAAATTATAATAAAAAGTAAAATAATAAAGTGAATGTCAAATTACTGCCAAAAACAAGCGATTTTTAGAGCAATTCATGCATTTTTTTCATAAATCCCACAGAAAATTCTCATCAGCTCTATTAAAGTTCCCAGAAAGGTTTTTTTTTTTCTATACCCTGCTTTCAAGTTTGGAATTGTTGGGAAGTGTTTATCTATTTATTTATTCATTTTTTTTTGTAACAGGTCATGTATAGTATTTTAAGCTTATTAATTACAACTCTTTATGATGAGTCAGAAATCAATTTTAAACATTTGCTTTATGTAAATGCTAATTTATGTCAACAACTTTCAACATTTGCTTTATGTAAATACTAATTTATGTCGGATAAAATAAATTCGCAATAAATCTGTGTCTTGTTTAACTTGTCAATCTTGTCCTAATAATTCTTGATTTGTCATGTTGCCAGCCTAATTTGACAGTTATTTTCATGTATGGTGTATTTCTATATTGTAATTCTTGTTCTTTTTTCCCCTGTTATGATTATTTAGTTCCTAATTAGATTTCTGGTACCGGTGATGTTGAGCTACTGGAAATTGTTGTCATTTGTGCAAATTTGTCAGTAATTTTGCCTTTATTAGTTTGCCAATCAGTCTTGTAAACATTGCATGGTTTTGTAACCCTGTACTAAATGTTATGTTCAAGATGTTAGAATTTAAAACAGGGTATGAGGCTAAAAAGTTGTTGCACTATTGTCAAATTTAATTTTGTTTGAATATACATGTGTTTAGGGCCGTACGAAGGCATGTAAGCCAAGGGTTGCAAACACATTTACCTCCCGAAATTCATTTTTTGTCCCGATGTACAAACTGTCAATTCGTTTGTAATACGCGCGCAGCGCACGAAAATATAAAACCTAAAATCTGCTTATTTTGACTGAAAAATTACGGGGACAGTAAAAGTAGTCCCGATATTTTGATATTTGTCCCGTCAGCATTCCACTTTTTCAAGCCCCTCTGCCCGCCACCCCCCCCTACGGCCCTGGCCTGCATGTGTTGGAATGAACTTTGCTTCCTGATAATGAGGTTTTAGTAAATTTAACAATTGCTTGCTCCGTTGATTTTTAAATTATTTTCATTTAATTTAAATTTGTCGCACCTTTGTTTTGCTTTTGGCAACTCTTTTTTGCCAACTTCAGTTGCATGTTAATTCTTTGATGTAGATTGTGAGCATGAATTTGTCATTATTTTATAACTGATGTATGTGTATTTTAAACCAATCTGCTAGATGATGGAAACGGAACAATATTATTCATGATATCTTATTGATCACATGCTGTTATTTTGTGTGAATTGTCGTGAAAAAATGAAAGATTTATATCTTAATATGTTTACTGTTGATGAAAGGTCCAGGTGCACACACACCTACCAGAGGTGTTAGGAAATTCATATCACTTAAAGTGGGGCAAATTGTCGAAAATAAGTAAGATATGTTGACCTATATTTGGAATGCTTTTACCTTAAAACAATGTGACACTTTTTTCTGGTGAAATTGGAATTGCCTTTTTTATGTATAAAATCTTCTTTGTTCATCTGACCAAAAAATCACTTTTTTTGAGAAAATCACAAACATTTTTTTGACCATTTGGGCTTTCAGACGAGCTAGAAATAACAAATTTAAAAAAAAATGACTTCTGGATGGGATACGTAATTCAAAACACCCATTTAGATGTTGCGTCATTTTTATATATGAGGATTTTGACCAATTTTTTGAATTTCATGTCAAAAATGACAAAAAATGGAAAAAGTTTTGGTGCTTTATAGGTGTTTTTGGTGAACATTTAGGGAGTTTTTGTGGACTTTTGAGGCTTTTGACTGAAAGGGGGGAGTGGTCACCCCCTCCCCCCTCTGGATACGGGCCTGATACTACGGCTGCCTTGTGTTGAATA
Organism: Ophiothrix spiculata; assembly: GCA_000969725.1. Lineage (NCBI taxonomy): Eukaryota > Metazoa > Echinodermata > Ophiuroidea > Amphilepidida > Ophiotrichidae > Ophiothrix > Ophiothrix spiculata. The sequence goes on along the minus strand of JXSR01S015113.1, from coordinate 93,673 downwards.
GCAGCTTAAAACAATCTGAAGAACCAATTATTTCCATTACCCCGGTAATAATTACATTTTTTCTTTGTGAATTTCAGTATCTAAAAAGAGGATTCATGAAAGGAGTTCAGAGTATTACGTTATGAGGAATCGCAAAGGACATTCTCCTCAACAGAAGTTGAAGTTCAGAGAGACCCATACTTACTGCTGTAACCCTGCGTGATTGAAATCCAGATGAGTTTGGACTAAGGTATAACTGCAGAGCAATACATTATGGTAGAGTTGGAGACGAGGCTTTTTATTGGACATTTTGCGCCTTTGTACGCTGATGATAATTTGCTGAGTGACGTTTGGCTCATTTTTGGTAAACTAAAAGAATGTATGTAACCACATGTTAATACAGGGGTGAGTGAAATATTAAGATGCATTTTGCAATATCATTTCAACATATGTGTAAAAGAAAGTCGTATCTGCAGTAGCTGCCATTTGTCAAAAAAATTGCATTGCACAATTTAAATGTCCAATCTAGGGTCAGTGACTCTTGAAATGGTTTTTCTGGTGACGGTGTCACCTGAAGAACCATTTTAAGAAGCACTGACATAAAACAAGGACAGTTTAAGGGATTTTTCACATTCAAGTGACAAGGCGTTAAATAAATATAACTTAAGGCAGCCATTTCAGATATGACTTTCTTGCACCCCATGACGATTTGCATCTTGCCAATTTGTATGAGACATTAAATCCTGCCTTCTAAATTTGTTATTTCCAATGTACATCATATGTCACAATGTTACAGATAGTTTGATATGCCAATGATGACACCGAAAAAAGCATCTCTGTTTTTTTTAAATGCTTCACAGTGCTATCTTATGTTGGCATTATTGTGCAAATTTTGATCTGAACGAATCAAAATCTTGCTACTTTTTATCTGCTGAATAATTGTATAAAAATATTCAGATTTTTATGCTGCACCAAAGTAAATGTACTGGATTATCCCAAATTGTTTTTGAAATACTGTTTTTATTATTGTATGTATGTATTTATTTTGTATTATATTGTAAGTTACAAATCACAATTATTATTGATTTATATTCTATATGCAGTGTTTAATCGGTCCATATGATTTGACACATTGGAGACAATTTACAGTTTTATTGTGTTCTGTCATATATCAGAAGTTCGCAATGTGAAGCGACACTCAGATTCAGCTGCATCAGACTTGTTCAGATGGTCCAAGACTTTGTCACACATCATTATATTTGGGTCAATTAGCCACTGTACACCTTAAAGGAGCTTGGTCTGATTTTTAAAAATTTATAGTTTAAAATGTCATATGAAAGATGACCACTAAAGATGAGTAAGTTTCAAATGTCAGTTGAATCGGTCAAACCGTTTTGATTTTATGGGCAATTTTGTATTTCAAAGCAGCCTATACGTTACTGTATAAAATAATTATGTTTACCATAATTAGACACATTTTCATTCTTATCTCCAAAACGGTACATAGCTGAGCCTGAAATTTCACATGAGTTATGAGAAAAATATGACAAATATTTTGGAACCAAAATCTCAAAAAAGTTGAAACAATCGGACTATGCCCCTTTAAGTACATAATCGTATTGTTTTATACATTGATGTCCTTTCATACAATTGTTTCCAGTTGCATATGTTTAGCACATGAATTGGCCCATAGATGGTGATGTGTGACCAAGCCTTAAGGAAACAGTTCATATCTAATTGAAATTATTAAGGCTTCTCTTATATTCATGATTGCAAAGCTGTTGATACACTGAATGGGACAATTGATGGTTCAGAGTTGTTTTCCATGTCTATACCTTATTATCGATGACCATTATTAGATTAAAGATCAAATTGTTTTAAACGATACTGAAACCAAGGACTGAAACGAATGTTTGATGCAAAACCACTTTACCTTAAAAATAATCAGTTTGTAAACTGCATGCTGAATGTGCAAAAAATTCAGCCGCTACACAGCCCTTGCATATACCTCATGCAATCATCGCAAGTCCTTTTTCAGAACTTAAGATGTTTGGTCCACGCGTCCCGGTACGCGCTAAGGTAACTGCCGCAATACGCATGCGCATATATACTCTAAGTAGTGTTTTGAAGCTAAAAATTGCCATATTTTAATATTTTTCTTGAAAACTAAGTCCGTGACCCCCAATTTTTATTTTTTCATTTAAAAGAACATACTTGTGCGCAACTTTTATAAAAAAAATTAACAAAATTACTCGAGCAGATTTTTTGAATCAACACTAAATAATTTCACTTTTGCCACATTTCCCATAGACCCCTGTACTAATTTGTCCCCCAAAACCTCCAAAAATGGTGTTTTTAAACAGACTCTCATGCAAAAACGAGTCCCGTGACCCCCAATTTTTATTTTAAAAATCGGTTCTACATCGATAAAATATCTTACATGCCGATTTATACTAAAATTGCTCGAGCGGATCTCTCATGGACCAAACACCTTAAGCTCACAAGACGCCCATTTAAAACAGATAGTTAACCAGGGACATTTAAGAGTAATCTCAGTTCTCTAGACCCCCTTTTCAGAGTCAATCTTCAGTTCCCTAGACCCCCATTTCGGATATCTGGGCTGCACACCCCTACCAAACCCAAATTTGAGTGCCCGCCAGATGTACTGTAATAATAATAACCAATAATGCTTTGGGTTTTATAATAAAAGGTGCTATATCATTAAAACTCACATAAATGTTAATGTGCAAGTAAGATTGCTTTATGTCTAGCAATTTTACAATATGAAGAATCAGAAATAGAAGCTTTCATTGTTTGTAAATGAATGCAAGGAAGATTGGCCAATGATAAAGGTGATATTATCCTGAAGGAAGCTTTATATTTGTGTAAAACATCACTTAAGCTGGAAAGGAAAGGAAATGAAGTTGCTCTTTTTGAAACACAAAAAGGTCTATTTACAGGTGTTTCACATTCTGATAATTTTCAGGATGATTTGAGACATTTTTGTCAATTTTTATGCCTTTTAAGGAAACATCCTAAAGATTCATTCTCATGCATGTATTAAACATATAATGAACAGCGAAAGCTTAATCCCATAAAATTTGATCCAAACCTGACTTACTGTTTTCAAGGTATTGCTGTTTTACTTTGCGATTGTTGGCTTGTAAATATAATGTTTTCTGAAACAGAGTTACTTCATTTTCTGTTCCATTCCAACTTAAAAAGATTCCACCCTTATAAAAATGTAGAGATCTCTGCATCAGCCTTTTTAAAGCAATATTAAAGAGTCACCATCATCAAATTAAGGCAATCATATTACTCCTTTGATTAATTTGTTTTAAAGATTTTAAAGTGATATATCAATTGTACAGTAAATGTTGGCTGCTCTGGCAAAATGAAAAGAAAGTCGCAAATCTATATTTTGAATAAATGGCATCTAAAGTAAAAATAGTGTGAAAAAAATCAAATTTGGGTTTTAGACATAAAACTCATTCATGCATAGGTGTTTACCTATACCTAAAGTTTTGAAGGTCAACTTTGCCGAAAAGTGCAATAATTCACAGTTAATTGATTGCATGTTGCTATTATACACTGTATACACTGTAGTAATCAGTATCTTTGAAATCGATTTTCGTCTAATTTTATTGCAATATATTCAGTAGACTACATCGGATTTCGATCTCTAAATGAAGAACGGAGAAAGAAAGTGTGACATACGAGACAAAAGCTTAATCCCATAAAATTTGGATCAAATTTTATGGGATTAAGCTTTTGTCGTATTATATATCATTCAAAAGCTGAGATTATATAGAGAATTGAAATATGTCATTAACTCAATTTTGAAATTTGCAACTTTCCTCTCATTTTGCCAGAGCACCCCTCAAATGTCTATGTATCATTGGTATGTTGTTTTAAACAAACTTCTTCTTGCAATCAAAAATAGTTACCAATGGCTGTGTACTTATTTGATGAAGTTAATTGATCATTTATTTGCATCACTTAATTAAAAAAAAAAGAAGATATTGATCAAGATGGTTTTACAGAATTCTCTGTATTTAAACAATTGTAAATATAAATTTATTTTAAAGTTGTTAAATCGAATGTTTGTTAATATTTAAATTATCTCAATTTTAACTATAAAATTTTTCGCAAATTAAAACATTTCCAGGTATTTATTAAAATATTTTGTAATCTTTAA
>JXSR01S015113.1:20580-32127 GCA_000969725.1 Ophiothrix spiculata | reverse complement strand
ATATTGGGTAAAATTTCACCAACAGTTGGTTAATATTATTTACCCAACAATTGGGTTGTTCATAGTTTAACCAACGCTAAAAAATTGCCCAACAGTGTAACAGTGTAGGAGGTTTACCCGGCAGATATAAAGGACGATAGATTTGGGGACCCTTTGAAAGTGCAAATCATTGTGTGCTCAGGTGATAGGTACTAGGTAAATTTGGGTGTGTCTTTATCTGTGAGTCAGGTGTATAACGTAATCAAGACCATTAATTTAACCACCGGTGGGTATCTTTCAAAAATAAGTTTGGTATTTATTTTAGTCCGTCATATTTCAAATAAGATGAACGTCCAAAAAGCGGTTTTTTTTCTTAGTACAATTCAACAGATCGAAAATAAGACTTTATTCAACATATCGTTCAAGTTGAAATAACATCAATATTCAATCTACAGATATGTGTGGCAGAGAGCAGATCTGCAGTATGCACTATGCAGAATCTAGATCTGCTTGGGGCTCTCTACACGGAAGCGTCAAATCTAGATGCATCTAGATGAATGTAGATTTCCAAAGTACAGATTGTGTTCACATGGGGGTTCTCCACACGGACAAATCAATCTGTACTTCGCACATCTAGATGCATGAAGATTAAACTGGACTTTAGCAAACGATCGCACGTGCGTAAGTGACTGCGCGTGTACATGCGCGTAGATGCGCTATTTCCACGCACACCCCAGCGTGACAATACGCGCACTTCGAGTAAAGTCAGATTGACGCGCGATCGTGTGAACACAATCTGCACTTCGGAAATCTACATTCATCTAGATGCATCTACATTTAACGCTTCCGTGTGGAGAGCCCCATGGTCATCATGACGGTCCCGCTTCAATCTGACTTTACATCAGTTGTGCGTATTGTCACACTGGGGTGTTCGTGTGCGTGGAAATAACGTAGCTACGCGTATGCACACGCACATTCACTTACGTCATGTGATCACTTGCTGAAGTCCAGTTTAATCTACATGCATCTAGATGTGCAAAGTACAGATCGTGGCCCCATTTTATTTTTTTGATTTGTTCGTGTGGAGAGCCCCATTGTATGCATTAAGCGTTTTACATACTGCAGATTCTAGAGTTCTGCCTTCTGCAGTTATGCAGATTGTACTTGCCGTTTATTGCCTCTTCTTTCTTAATATAATTCAAAAGATCTTAAATTCATATCTAAAGAATTTAATTTGGAATACTAATTTTTAGATCTGAGTATGGCTGGGTCATTATTTTTACTTCTTCTAGTGATTTCCAAATGTAATATGCCCATAAAGAAAAGCTAATCTTCTTTAAAGCCAAACTTCATCAGAAGCATTGTCCACTAAAGCTGAGCATATGGCCTATGATACTGGACAGGTTACACAAGGTTATGGGTTGCTAGGATGTGACTTGTCACCTTGTACAGAAATGCCCTAAATTACTTCAATATCCGTAGTCTCCTTTCAGGCGAGATATTGACATTTATCAAGCATTACAGAAACCGTATCTTTCCACACCGCGCTTATTACCTGAAAAAATTAACATCAAGATATCTCACGACTTCTCAGTTGCAGTATAAACTTAGCAGATTTGATGTCTCTACGTAGAAATATCAATGGTGAATTCGCTACGTACGTGCGTCTACAGTGTGTCCCAGAATGGAGTTATCAAGATTTCAACGCCATACAATTCAAAAACATTCCAGACAATGAAACTTAGTGACAATCATGCCTGATGTCTTGACTTTGTGTGGTGCAAAAATAAAGAAAATATATGCATCAGTTTTCTAGAAATGAGCATTTGAAGCTCCAGAGGGGTTTTGGCACTTTTCCCAGTTTGGGTAAGTTGTAAAAATTCCACTGCGATTTGTAGCATAACAATGCAATTTAAGAACGCCATCTTTACAGACATAGTCATGATAATATTTGTCCAATTATAAGTGTCTTTGTTGTCAAGATTATATTAACTTAAATCTGGTTCCTTGTCATATATAAAAATTATCAATATATTTAATTAGGTAATCGTTTAGGAAAATCATTTAGCGGGTTATTTGAAAGTACGATAAAGGGCTGGTACCATGATAGCAGTGGTTAGGAATATGGTAATTCAAAGCAAACATTGAGATTTTGTGCAAGCCGTCCGTGTGACTTTCTCCTGTCTTCTGAGAGCTAGATAACGCAGAGGGACTATTTGGGTGCAAGAAAAGCGGAGATAAATTTACAAGTTGAAATAATCTGATAATGTGATAAATTTTTAAGGAAATCAATGCTGGTCCCTGTAGTATTCAGCTTAATCAATCAGGGCATTTTTATAAATATATTTTTGTAAATTGAGGGGCGTTGAAGGATCACTTTATGCTTTGCTTCCAATCGTTCTCTTGGCGCAGTCAAGCGTGACCAAGATATTCAATCAGATAAACATTCCTTGTGACCACTCAACTTGAGTAGTGAAGTGACCTTGACCAAGGCGTTGTTAAATCAAATTTGAACAAATTTTTTTTGACCCATTTCTGTTGTTGCCCCCAACCAGTACATGAGAAAATTGATCACATTCGGAGCTCCTTTTCACACCTAACTAGATTACCTATCAAATCTGACCAAAAGCAACATAAGTTTCTATATATTTTCCTCATAAATCAACCTTTTCACCAAAAAAGTGATACATTTTTTTATTCCAACTTTATAAGCAACCGTGTAGATTTAGAAAGAAAAAAGAAAAGTCAAGTTATCTAATTACATGCACTGACTATATAAGATTGTTAAATAATTCCATGTTAGTTTTAGCTTTGACTGAAACACGTGTCAGGTACCTGAATTACACGTCTGAAGGTTGGCCAAGGTGCAGTGTTGATTGGAGTCAAGCCATTCAGGTGATTATAGGTATTTTCAATGTACGAACTTTTTATATCATATTCTTTAGAGTTTATGCTCAAGAGCTAGTTTCAGCTTCCGAAATCCCTTTATTGGCTTTGCAATGCATTTGTAGAGTTAAAAGGCAACTTCCAACAACTTGTTAAAAGAAATCTAAACACATCCAATCACTGGAACTGTATGGCAGTTTGCGAATTATTGTCGATTGTTTGAAGGACCAAACCTTGATAGCTTTTAACATGTTAAATACAACGATGTTATAATTTTCGTCGACAAAGAAATCCACCTGCTTGTCTCCAGCCAGTGGACTTTCATAAGGACATAAGCAACGCTCAAATTATAAATGGAACACATTTCACAGTAATCTCGTGTTAAAGCCTGTTCTAGGTTCCTACAGTATGTCGAAGCCCAGCCCATCAGCAGATTAAAGGAAGCAGTCTGGAATTGACCAATAACCGAATTCAAGATCCCATAGCAGATTGGGGCACTATCCTAACACCTCACCTGATACCCTGGCGTCCACTCACCTTTGCTGGGATGAATCTTTAGTTCCTGCCCGGGGGTAGCCCACTTTGAATATTAGGGTGAAATTAAGATCGCAAAATTATAGTATATTATAAAAAAAAAATTGATATTAAGTTGACTTTCCTATTGAGTAATTGTACAATACCGTATTGCAAATAAGGACATGAAGTAAGTGCTAAAAAACCGATATTCTAATTGCAACAGTTACTTTAGAAAATGGATCAAAAGGATTTACCTGAAATGGTTAATATATTGCTGGCTCAAACTCGCAATCTATAACAAGTGTTCACAGTAGCGTTAGATAGTTCGATGAATTTGCTGTGATCTCTGCTTGACATCAGAAGACAAAACACCATTATAAAAACCAAACAAGGCTCTGAAAAGAAATGAAAACGTGACTATGGAATCTGTTAAATACTAAAACTAAAAGTGAGTATCCCCTTCCTAGGACTGTACCATATCTATCCAATTATCTGCAAATCTGCTTGGTCATCTTGACCTAAGACGCCATGCATGCATGTAATCAAGCAACAAGGCTATACACCATCTTGCGCAGTTTGGTCATCGCGTTGCTTCAGATGCTATGATAATGTTATCAAAACTGCATAGGAGGTTTACCCGGCAGATAAAAAGGGACGATAGATTTGGGGACCCTTTGAAAGTGCATATCATTGTGTGCTCAGGTGATAGGTACTAGGTCAATTTGGGTGTGTCTTTATCTGTGAGTCAGGTGTATAACTTAATCAATACCATCAATATAACCAACGGTGGGTATCTTTCAAAAATAAGTTTGGTATTTATTTTGGTCCGTCATATTTCAAATGAGATGAACGTCCAAAAAACATTTTTTTTCTCTTATCTCTTAGTACAATTCAAAAATAGAACTGATAATAATGAACAGATGTGTCACAAATTAAAAATAAGACTTCATTCAACGTTACGTCCAAGTTGAAATTTATTCGGTCTGCATAGAGCAGAACTGCAGTATGCAGGATCTAGAACTGCAGTATCTACTTCATGTATGCATATTTTGGGTGTTTTGCACATCCAGCGTTCAGATTTATGCAGATTCTAGAGGTTTGCCTTCTGCAGTTACGCAGATGAACTTGCCGTTCTATTGGTCCTTCTAATTTCAAAAGACCTATTCAAATCTAATGAATTCACTTTTTGATACTAATCTGAATATGATTGGGTCAAATTTCTTACTTCTTCTGGTGCATTTCTAAATGTAATATGCCCATTTAAAGAAAAACAAAGCCAAATTTCACTTGTCCACTAAAGCTGATCATATGGCCTATGATACTAGGACAGGTTACACACGGTTATGGCTTGCTAGGATGTGACTTGTCACCTTGTACAGAAATGCCCTAAATTACTTCAATATCCGTAGTCTCCTTTCAGGCGAGATATTGACATTTATCAAGCATTACAGAAACCGTATCTTTTCACACTGCGATTATTGCCTGAAAATATTAACATCAAGATATCTCGTGACTTCTCAGTTGCAGTATAAAGTTTCCAGATTTGATGTCTCTACGGAGAATATCAATGGTGAATTCGGTACGTACGTGCGTCTATAATTATACAATCTTTGTGATTTAAGTCTCCTTGATGTTTCGAATTCCTTGCCTGTATATGGGGCCCATTTTATTTCTTGCCTGTATATGTGGCCCCATTTTATTTCTTGCTTGTATGTGGCCCCATTTACTCCCCGAAGCTCCGCTTAGTACTCTTAAGAACCCTTACTCATTTTGCACAGCCAAAAGACCTTCAAAACTATAAAGCTACATGTATTACATGAATAAAGTTTAGAAAGTTTTATGAAAAATGTTAATTGACATTTACGTACCTGATAATGCATTCAGTTTGTGGTGAGGAACGGAATTGTCCCTTGTGCGATGTATCACAGTCCACAACAATCTACTATAAAGAAACAGACATCGGAAGAAAAACGGAGGTCGAAGGTTCAGTGCGGAATGAAAGCTAAGGTCTACAAAGTTGGTTGTTTTTTCTTGTTTAAACATTGTATATATTCACCGTATCTCTCGTACTAAGATCCAATCAACAAACTAAAAAGCATTTGATACAATTGATCATGATATTTTGTTATGTAAATTAGAACACTACGGCTTCAGAGGCATCACACTTGATTGGTTCAAGAGCTATCTTAAATGTAGAAAACAATTTGTATGTTATTAAATGAAAGATTCTGAACAAAAAGATATCAAGTGTGGTGTTCCTCAGGGTTCAATACTCGGGCCATTATCATTTATACTATATATTAATGATATTGTTAATTCAACTTCTCTGCTTCAACTTGTTCTATTTGCAGATGACACAACCCTTCTCTTTTCACACCCTGATTTGGAGTCACCAATGCAAGAATAAATAACGAACTTCAAGAAATTTGTAATTGGTTCAAGGCTAATAAGTTATCCGTAAATACAAGTAAAACAATTTTTATGATTTTGGAACATCCCATAATACAAATAAGTTTGTTGATACAAACAAATTTCTTCTCAATCTTGTGAAGCAGATTCTAAAAAAAAATTCTCAATGTCAAACTTGACAACAAATCATTGAAAAGAGTGTGTTTTAGCAAATTTCTTGAAGTTACAATAGATGAAAACCTGACTTGGAAAAACCATATTGATGCAATTGCAAAAACTTTTTCAAGAAATATTGGTATGAAGACAAAACTTAAGCATTTTCTGCCAAAAAATATATTATATACATTGTATTGTTCATTAATTTTACCATATATCAATTAGGGAATTTTAACCTGGGGTAGCGCAAACAAAATGTATCTGAACAAAATATTCAAGCTACAAAAGTTGGCTTTGAGAACTATATCAAACAGTCATTACAGAAGCCATATAGGCGCTCTCTTTTCAAATTATGAGATACTTAATGTCTTGATACCAATCGTTTAAATCTTGGAATATTCATGTTCAAACATCACACAGATGATCTACCAAGTATATTTAAGTCCTATTTTGTTAAACATGCTGAGAACCACAAATATTCAACAAGATATGCCCAAGATTATGTAATAAACAAAACAAGGAAAACTTTTTCAAAGCAAGCTATAAGAAATAGTGGGCCTTCCCTTTGGAACTCTCTTGATAAGTCGGTCAAGCAATCAAAAACTGTAAAGATCTTTCAAAACAAATTGAAATTTAATTTTCATCTGAGCTATTAACTAAAAATTGTACATGTACCATGTAATGGTACTCAATTTACCTTTGACATCTTTTAGTACTTATTTCTTTATTTGGGCATCGTCTTGTGTTATTTATGTGTCTGTTGTTTAAGAGTTAAAATCATTTTGTTTTGCTTAAAATTGGCTGTTCTTTAGGGCATAATCGTGTCAGATCTCCTTTGGTCTTTTGATTATGTCCGCAATATCATTGTTGTTGTTTTTTATTCACGTGTGTTTAATTTGTGACATGTTTTTGATTATTTTGATTATGTCTTTGATATTGAAATAAATGAATCTGAATCTGAATCTGAATCTAAACTTCAGGACGTTGCGGAACTGTCTTCTGAACATTTTGTATGAGAAATGTAATCTTTCATTAGTTCGATTATCTGTTCAACATAGTTTCCATGTGTAAAACACAGTCATGGTAAATTCTTGTTCAGTGACTGTCGATGAACACACCAACAGAAAGATGACATCAACGGCATCGCTGTGGTTTTATGCTCATTAACAACGACGTCGTGCGATGCCCACCCATCGACATACTCTGAATCCACCATAGTTTCAGTTTCAGATTGAAAAATAGATAAAAATAAAATCATCCCCAGAGAATGTCTTTAAAAGTATTTTCAATTCATTAAAAAAAACCATAAACTTGTACGCATACGATTTACCGGTATGTATTTATGAATACAGGCCTAAGCATAACTCTCCAAATTGGCACGCATGTTGATCACCAGGATATATCATGATAGGCCTATATCTGTAGCGAAACATGTCTTTCTGATTTTGGCAGAAATGAAATCCCACCTATATTGATATTGCAGTGTCTTACATTTTAACTCGAACACCATGCCACGCCTATAGATTCAATCGGAATCTGAAAAAAAAAATGTTGAACAGAATATACGTTGACTGTAATCGGGATGGGTTAATCGAGACACGGGAAATATGGGACAGGTAGCCAATAAAGATTAAGTCTAATTCCATTTAATAATCACAATATTTAATCTATGAAAATAAAGCATGTAGCCGTGTGGTCTGTCAGTCAAAACAACCAGACTGCAGATTCATCATTTGTGAGAAATAAAAAGTTTAAAGTGTGACCTATATAATTTCTTTTTAGTTTCTTATAGAAACCCAAGATCTTCACATGAATATAAAGAACGATATAATGAGTAGAGTTTTTGCAGCACGTGTAAAATACATAAAGATTATAACCTCCCTCCCTACTTGGAAGAGAGGGTTACCATCCTCTCCAGACCCCAGTGAAAAATTGTCTACTTCGTTGTTTACATTTTTTACGATATGGAGGTTAGAATAGGGTGTACATCCAAAGACGGGAAAGCCGTCAACTTTCGAGACCATCGAGAGTAACCGGGTGGATACAAGTACTGTTGTTTACCATATACCTACCCAGATAATTAAGTCGCCATTTTGGAAAGTATATTCTGCATGCTATATGCAGGATGGGAGCGGTTTTGGGATACCACAATTTAAAATCGTTAAATGTGCTTCGATTTTCCCTGCATGATAGCTGCAAAAAAATGATCTATAAAATGGCTGTGACGATATCTCATCCGCGCATTAAATAAGAAGCGTTTTATACTCTAAATATCATCTTTGATTTCCTCTCTTCAGCGATTGAAAATTCAATATTCTTGACTTTTCCGAAAGCACGTTGTTCCACTTTAAAGTGTGTATCTGAACTATTATGATACCTTTCTCCGAATCTGATCATTATCACTCCAGAAGGAAACCCCTAAATCACTATCCAAACTAGGTTTCTTCCCCATCGCGGTCACACGCGCGTTAAACGTATCCAAAATGTTCCACGACTTACCATTCACCCGTGTTACCTGGATGCTAAATATATCATGTGCTCCCAAGACCTGAATATACGGGTGCTTGATTGTTTAAGCTGTAGGGTAAACCTCAATTTCCGAAAGGAAAGTCATCGTAAGCAGTCGGCCTTGCACCGGCTTTCCTATTACCCCTCAAATATACTCGCAACACCGACTTTTAGATGGTGTAAAATGCAGCTACCGTTAAACTAAACTCACCTTAGTTTTAGCCGGATTTGTTCAGATTTTGTGCAAGTCGTCCGTGTGACTTTCTGCTGTCTCCTGAGATCTGGATAAAGCAGAGGGACTATTTGGATGCAAGAAAAGCGGAGATAAATTTGCAAGTTGAAATAATGATAACACATTGAGGAAATCAATAGTCCCTGTGGTATTCAGCTAGTTTGGAATAATATTATCTTACTTAGTAGTTGGAACCGTGTGACATGGAATAATCCTTATCCATGGTCCATATCGACCAAATTTGATACGTCCATTTTGGTGTCCACTGCAGGACTTATAGCTATAGATAATCGGGTAGCTCAATAACTCTGTGCAATAGTTTATCGGACAACATCGAACATGTGACTTAAAATTCCAGGTTGCCGGTTGCATGAAGTTGTGTACAATTGGTCCCTGAACTCTGAATTTTTTTTTTACATTGTCTGAGGCATTGAGTTTGCATGTTTACCGGCCTGCACGCGTCGCATTGACACCTATATCGATGTAATTTTCAGCAAACTCCGTTTTCACTAAACTGAAAAAAGAAATGTATTATTTTTCGCCCAGTTTTCTACACACGTGAATGTTCCTAATTCACCAGTTAAAGAATGCTTAAGGCAGGGTAAAGGGAATCCATCTGCTCAGGAAAATGTGAATCCTAACTATTTTTTAATCATGAAAAGATAAATAGTTTCCACTGCCTTCGAACCATGGATTATGGCAGGGGTTAGTCATGCATTACGAAGCGAGGGCTCTACCGCTGAGCTATCAAGGCAGCGTTTAGATCGTGAACTAAAATCTAAAACATAAACATTAGAATGCCGTATTTTTCTTTTGTTTACATAAAAATTGCAATATTTGCCTCATTGGAGTGCTCAATTTGTAAGTAAATTATGCGAATGCGTATATCAGACAAAATGTAGATAATGTAGATACTTAAAACAGGCAATTCACAGCTCAAACGAACTCAGCGTCGTCATTCACGTCCGGATTTTCGGGCAAAACAACGCGGGTTTGTTACATTATTATTCAAAATCAACTCAGCATATTTATAAAATATTGTTTGTAATTCAATTAGAAGTATCAAGCCTACAATCTTGTCAAAATTTGAAACCAGTCGAATTGTTCGAACATCATGAAATTATGAGGTTTCTGCGAAAAACGGTAAACTTTTTCGACGTAGTCTTTAGGCGTCATTTTGACCTTGATAATGGACGTGAAATCACTAGTAAAGTTCCATGTATAAACTAGAGACTCTATTCAATATGTACGCCAAAAATTGTGATATTCTGATAGGTGTAAGTATTAAGTAAAAACTTGCAGTAAACATGACATTCAGCCGAGCGAGACGTTTTTAGGGACTGTAGCCTTAAGGGCTGAGTGTTAATACACATTGTAAAAGACAAATCTTGGTGGATGATGCTTGCGTTTCATTCAAATAATAGAAATCTTCATGTAAATTTTAATGAAGAATCCAGTCCAGTATATGCTGAAACGGTCATTCGAAAAAAAAAAGATTTTCATATGAGTTTTGTCTAGTAAATCGGACAAACTGCTATTATGTTATTTCCTATAAACGCTATAATCGTGTCATAATCAGGCTACATTCGTTTCACCGAAACCAAATTAGATCTAGAAAGGAAAAAGAAAAGGAAGGTTATCTAAAGGCATGCACTGGCTATATAAGCTTTATCAATTACAGTTGTACACTTGCACTTTCTTCTATCTTCAGCCTTATAGCGGAAATTTCATGTTAGTTTTAGCTCTGACTGAAACACGTGTCAGGCACCTGAATTACACGTATGAAGGTGGGCCAAGGTGCAGTGTTGATTGGAGTCAAGCCATTCAGGTGATTATAGGTATTTCCCATGCACAAGCTTTCTGTATCATACATTCTTTAGAATCCATGTACAGGACCTAGTATAATGCAACCAGCCAAGACATCGGTTTTGCAATACCGTGTTTAAAGGCAACTTGCAACACACCGTTGGAAAGAAAGCTTAAGAGAATCAGTCACTGGAATTGTCGTCGGTTTTTATAATAATAATAATAGTTAACTGTATGAGAACGTTTTCATCCCAGGTAATTTTGTGGAACATAGAAACGCACCTTACTTTCAAAAAATTGTGTTATTAAGGAACGTTATATGAATGGGCATGCACATTTCACATGAATCTCGTGTTCTGGATACTTGCATACTGCAGCCGGCCCATCACCAGATTAAAGGAAGCAGTGGTCTAAAATTGACCAATAACCAAATTCAAGATCCCGTAGCAGATTGGGGCACTATCCTAACACCTCACCTGATACCCTGGCGTCCACTCACCTTTGCTGGGATGAACCTTTAGTCCCTGTCCGGGGGTGGCTCAACTTTGAATATAAGCATGTAAGGGTAGAATTAATGTGGCAGAATTATGTATACAAAATATTAGTGATATTTGTCATTTCTATTTTGCAAGTACTAATTTCAATAAATCTGCCGACCGCTATAAATGATGCGAAATTGCAAATCCAATAAGAGGGACGCACCATTAGGTTTCAAGGGGGGAGCAGGAGGTTGGGTTCGGGGTTGAATTTTTTTTTCGCGTCCCGTTCGGGGGGGAATTTTTTTTCTTAGAAATTGCTGTTTTACCCCTATTCCATGTTCAGAGGTGATTTTTTTTCTTCTGCCTATTGAATGTTTTTTTTCTTTTTCGAAAAACTTCCTGCTCCCCCCTGGAAATCTAATGGTGCGGCCCTAAGAAACTGAAGCAAGTGCTAAAACGATTACCAAGACAGTGCACGTTACTCGTACGTTTAGGCTCTATACGGTAATGTGTGACTGATCCCTAAAGCCGAAAACATACTCGGCCTCCAAACAAATTTTTCGCTACCAAACATTT
>JXSR01S015113.1:0-11405 GCA_000969725.1 Ophiothrix spiculata | reverse complement strand
GCAAATATCGTCAAGCGACGAATAAGGGGAAATTCACTTGCATGACTGATTTATAACCCCTGTTTGACGACTTTTCCACCACGTTTGACGAAATAATGTTTTCAGTGTAAGATTGTTTTGTAAACGACCATATCATGCAAGTGAAAAATTCACAATCTTGATTTTCATATACGGTACAAAATATTAAGCTAATAGAAAGACGTCGTATGAAGTTGTGCCAATTCTGTGTTTTGAGGGGAAAATGTGTTATTGATCAACACTTATGTATATGTGAAGGCTTGGATTTAATCATAAATTGATATTTGTTCTACTTTTGCCAACCTAAAACAAGAAAAGCAAACATTTTTCCAAGTTGTATTCTGTTGATGAGAAGTGACAACTTGTAGTAAGGCAGCAGCATTGCCTCACCGTTTACAATCTGACGATTGTTCCTTTATCTTGTGATACAGTATCTCGCCAATACAAAAAAATGTGAAATGATTCGATTCTGTAATAACACTTCGGTCATAGAAGTAGCATACATTGGTAAGAGACAGTTTATGTATATATCATTTTCGACACGATGTAATGATATCACTGACACTCATATCCACCCATCTAAACCATGAAAAAAGGAGAACTTTGCCATAATTAAACCTAAAATAACGGTTATTGTCCTCTGTATATTATATGGCCCTCTCTATATGCACAAGATAGTAATCCCAGCGGGAATCCCAGAATCATCAAATATGTCTTCTATCAATTTCTTGCATTTAGTTTTATTTTATTTTGCACAGAGTGCTGGAGAACACCTTTTCATCAAAGTTTAAATGTCATTGTGCCCTAGACATGCTAGAACTGTACGTAAAGGCTAGGATAGGTTACATTATAAGAGAAATTATGTTTGAAGGTACTCATAATTTCAAAGTTTGCATAATTTTCCATTTTACATCCAATACAGTTCAGTATATGATTTGAATACTTAAAGGCACAATAGGCTTACTACTGTCTATGTATCTTGCCAAAATAATTATCTTTTTCAGAAAAAGAAATAACAGTATGTAACATTTTTTTAAACCAAAATACACTTGAGAATGAATTCTTACCCAAACTGGAGCCTCTGTTCCTGAGATACATAATTACTTGTTCATGTTTTTTTTTGTAACAACATAAGAGTAATTGACTTGTTGAATCGACCAACAACATCCATCACTGGTTTCTACTTGCAGCGCCCCTTTCTCACATATGTTATAACTTTTGTAACACTCTCATTCTAATAAGTTTTAATAAATGTATTCCGCTCAAGTCATGATGATGCCTATGTCTTTAGAGAAAACCCCGTCTGTAGTTAATTTCAACCATAAGGCAAATTATGCTAGTTTTGCTCTTTGAGCTTTAGTAACACAAGATTTAAGACTATAAAAGATTAAATGCCATTAATGTTGCTTTTACACCCCAAAAGCTAGCATTAGCTTGTCAGTTTTATCAGTGTGTCTTTTAAAAATCGGTTTTAAAACTTTTGAAGAAAATCTGGGACAAGAACCATTGTTACTATTTTGAATGGTCTTCAAAACCTAAAGTATCAAACAGCGACTTGGGTTCTCTAAGGAGTTACTTGAGGGTATTATTGTAGGTTTTTGGTGAAATTGTCCGTGGGTATTTTAATATAAAAACATGAAATTTGGCATGAAGGTAGATAATTTTATGCTGAATCATTCTAGGATAGGAGCCCTTTTTGCATTATTCAAATATTGTGGTACTCTCGTAAGTTTAAAATGGCCGCCATTATTATCTATTAAATAAAGAAAAATCAACATTTCTTCAATTTTGCAGTATTTCCATACATCGTTTGAGTTCAAAATGCCAAATACGGATCCCAAATGCCTTAATACGTCATATTTTCACTTATTTTGAAAATCCAAGATGATCACAACATTCAAAATGGCTGCCATTTTGAATTTTCAAGATAGCCACCATATTTGAAAAATGCACAAATGGCTCCTATCTTAAAACGATTCAGTATAAAATTCTCTATCTTTATGCCAAATTTCACGCTTTTATGCCAAACCGCATAATTTACCAAAAACATTCTCAAGTAATGCGTAGGGGTGCGTACGCCTGCAGGTAAACAAAGTAGATATATTGCGTACGCTGGGTGTATGAAATTAAGTAAATGACCGCCGCGGCAAATTTGTCAAGTGATGTAGGCTGTATGTTTCGAATAAATCCATCTTATAGTAAATAACAATGTGTGCGATTTTAAGTTAGTGTAGTCTTTAGGAATGTAGTCTCTGTGAATTTAAGAAGTTACAGATCTAATCCTTTTAGTATTAAGCTTTTCAGTACAAATTGCCCATAAATATAGATACAGGCCACATGGGAAAGAGGCTCGGAACAATCGCCTTTTCCAACAAGAAAAATATTAGTCATTGGCCACACCCCCTTGACACTTGGTAAATAAATTGGTATTATAAGATTATGACTAAATATCCCCATGGACGATTAGCTTGTCAATAAACAAACAAAAGCATGTTGCATTTATAAATCTTCTTCCCCTTTTAGGATCTTATGATGAATATCATATTAAAACAATCCCAAAAGAACCACTTAAAAGTCATATGGTCGACAGGAATGTATATCTAGAAAAGAGACAATCTACGTAGATGAAATAGTCGGGAATGTGTGTTAGGTTCTATGAAACTAAGTCAATTGTTTAATTTGTTTTTCCTTCATTTTTACGAATTAAAAAAGAGAGAACGCTTTTTTTGACATTTGAAATGAAAGGAGTAAGAGAAGGATAATATGGATCTTCGTCAAAAACCTGTTGGGACTCGAATTTGTTTTTGTTTGTGAAACCAAGATGAACGTTGTAACACTGACAACCTGGCTTGTAAGTGAAAATGATCTATAATAATTCCAAACAACACAGAATCTTTCGAATTTTCTTATGTAGCGGAGTAATATTTGCATCTTTCCAATCCTGGAGTGGCATGCAAGCAAGCTTATTACTTGAACTTATACAAAGATAGATTGCATTCGTTCCGATCGTTCTGGTGGAGGAGCATCAATATTTATTAACCTAAAACATAACTTCATTCAATGACGAGACCTCAAGTTAGACACCCCAGATTGTGATTCAGTCTTTATTGAAATCCCAAGCACAAAAAACAATTATAGGCGTAATCAGAATACGTCTACTATCATCAATTCACTTCGCAACTTGAATCTGCCCTGAGTACAATATCAAAAGAAAAGAAAAGATGTTTCATCATGGGTGACTTCAATTTAGATCTTCTTAAATTTGACCAAAACCATCAAGTCAACACTTATAGAGGCCCTGCATGTGACGTAGAATACCGTAAATATGGCGGATTGCTTAAATGCATTCAATAGAAGTGTAAACATTACCAAACACTTCATTTTGTCCCATCAATAAAAATGCACCATTATCAGTAGGTTAATTACAGTGTTTTGTTGAATGAACTGCGATACGCCATATTTACGGGAAAGGTCATCAGTCCAAACCTTTGTTTGGTATCAATCGATAAAAGCATGCAAGGCCTCTATATGAATTTAATGTACTCCTAATCATTCTTTCCATGTATCGATCGTCCGACTCGAGTGTGCGCTACAAGAAATGGCACCACGATTTCCCTCATTGATAACATCTTCACCAACGATTCTGAACATAAAATGAAATCTGGTAACCTGATTACGTATATATCTGATCATTTACCCAACTTTGTATCCACAAAAGGAACCTTCCTGGAAACACCTCCAAAACCGACTCTGATACAAAGCAGACAGCTTAAAAACAAATAATGTCAAAAGGCTTTAAAAATTCTCTAGCTCTTGTTAACTGGGATTTTGTAATTAATGAAAATAACCCTGAACTCTCCTATTCAAAATTTATAACAAAAACTACCGAATTATTAAATATTCACTGCCCTTTAAAAACAATTAAAGTCTCTAATCGTAAAACCCCTCGCAAACCATGGATTACACAAAGTCTCCTAAAATCTGTTAGAACTAAAGATAAATTATATAGAAAGTTTGTCTCTAACCCATCAGACGACAACAAACTGAAATATATGAAATATAGAAACGTACTGACTAATCTGTTACGTGAAGCAAAGGAACTCCACATTACTGCTAAAATTGAATTGAATAAACTTAATATAGTATGAAAGAAACTTGGAAAGTACTTAATAATCTCCTAGAACGGGAAAAAAACGCACTAAACTTCCTAACTTCTTTAAAGATAAAGATGGCAACAAAATTACCAGCTCAACTGTAATAGCTAACAACTTTAATAACTTTTTTACGAATATAGGAACCAAGTTAGCAGAGAAAATGACTTCCCCTGATGATAATTTTAAATCTCCTTTAAACCCAATTAATCAAAATAAAAGTATATTTCTAAACCCAACGACCGCGGATGAAATCATAAAGTTAACAATAAAACTAAAAGCAAGTAACAGCGGTGGATTTGACAACATATGTACCAAATTACTTAAAAGTATAATTTATGAAATTGCACCCTCTGAAGTCTCTCTCACACATATTTAAAAGATCCTTGCTTACAGGTTTTGTACCATCACCCCTAAAAATAGCCAAAGTAATTCCGATTTTTAAATCAGGTGACAATCAAATCTTTAGCAATTATAGGCCAATCTAAATCCTTCCCTCTATTTAAAAAATCCTTGAAAAATTAATGTATAATCGACTCTCTGACTTCATCAATGAAAATGATATCTTCAGTCCCCACCAATATGGCTTTAGGCAGAACAGGTCCACATATATGGCAATAAATGATTTCTACTGCAAAGTTACCAAGGACTTAGATGACAAACTCCATAGTCTCGGTATTTTCCTCGACCTAAGCAAGGCATTTGACACCCTTAATCATGATATTCTTCTTTGTAAACTATACGCATACGGCATCAGGGGCATTGCTAACGAGTGGATTAGAAACTACCTTTCTGAAAGGAAACAATTTGTCATCTTTGACCAGCAAGCCTCAAATGAAGAAGATATTATATGTGGTGTGCCCCAAGGTTCGATCCTGGGACCTCTATTCCTCTTGTATATAAGCGACCTCCCACTTGCTTCACCTAAATCCCATTTTATAATTTTTGCCGACGACACTAACATCTCCCATGAAAATCCAGGCCAACTTGAAAGATTAATTAATGACGAACTAAATAAGATATCAAACTGGTTCAAACTTAATAAACTTTCATTGAACATTGATAAAACTAACTACATGATTTTTAAAAACAAGCATAGTAATAAACGTAACCTCAACATCCAAATCAAAATTGACAATAAAAATATTGAGAAGGTTGATGTAACTAAGTTCTTAGGAGTCTTAATAGACGAAAACTTGTCTTGGAAAGCTCATACTACTCACATAACTAAAATTGTCTCAAAATACAATGGCATAATCAGGAAAGTAAAACCCTTTTTAAATAAAGAATTCCTCCACACCCTATATAATACGCTTGTTCTACCATACCTGTCGTACTGTACACTCGTTTGGGGAGATAAAAATAACTCAAATTTAGAGTCCCTTTTTATAGCACAAATGAAAATTATTAGAATGTGCACTAACTCCCTTTGGCTAGAGCACACAGCCCCTTTATTCATAGCACTAAAAAAACCCTCAAAGTTCGTGATATTTATACATATCAGCTTGCTATCCATATGTATCGGTACAATTTTAATTTACTTCCGCATGATCTCCCAAATAATATCTTTGCCACTAAGGCCGACATCCATGACTATAGCACGAGACAAGCCCTTGATTTCCATATTGTGCCAACCAGACCAATGCTTGCAACTAATACTATTAATACCCAAGGACCCGTGGTATGGAACACATTAAATAAGACAATCAAAACTGCTCGTTCCCTCGCCTCTTTTAAAAGCATACTCAAAAAAAAAACCATTATCGGTCAATACAGCCTCGAATCCATAAATAATGAGTACGCTCCAGTCACGTGATACCCTTTTTTGTCCCGTTTGTTTGTCCTGCACCCTCATTTTCTGATATCTTGATATCTTAATATATATACTTCATCATACTTTAATTCACGGATGGCATGTGTTTGCGTGTTTGTTTGTCAGGCTATAACTCCAGACCCCTTGATCTGATATGGACCAAACTTGGACCATGTATAGCAATCAAAGGTCATCTAAAGGTCAAATCTTGAAATTGTCCAAAAAGTTGACCTAAGGTCATCCAAGGTCATTTTGAGGTCACGGCCATAACTCCAGAACCCTTGATCCTACCTGGACCAAATCTGGATCATGAATAGCAATTGGGGCCCTGAGTGTTACAGGGGTGGTCCGGTGGAGGTCATTCAAGGTCAAAGGTCATATAGAGGTCAAATATTGAAATTTTCCAAAAAGTCGACTTAAGGTCATCCGCGGTCATTTCAAGGTCACCCCATAACTCCAGAACCCTTGACCCTATCTGGACAAAACCTGGACCATGAATAGCCATTGTCCCCCTGAGTGTTATAGGAGTGGTCCAGTAGAGGTCATCTAAGGTCGACCCAAGGTCATCCCAGGTCATTTCGAGGTCACGCCCATAACTCCAGAACCCTTGATCCTACCTGGACCAAATCTGGATCATGAATAGCAATTGGGGCCCTGAGTGTTACAGGGGTGGTACGGTGGAGGTCATTCAAGGTCAAAGGTCATTTAGAGGTCAAATATTGAAATTGTCCAAAAAGTCGACCTAAGGTCATCCGCGGTCATTTCAAGGTCACGGCCATAACTCCAGAACCCTTGACCCTATCTGGACAAAACCTGGACCATGAATAGCCATTGTCCCCCTGAGTGTTATAGGAGTGGTCCAGAAGAGGTCATCTAAGGTCAAAGCTTGAAATTGTCCAAAAGGTTGTCTTAAGGTCATCCAAGTCACGGCCATAACTCTAGAACCCTTGAACCTACCTGGATTAAACTAGGACCATGAATAGCATTTGGTCCGTGAGAATTTTAAGGGGTTATACTCAGCTAGCGGGGCTCGCGCGTAGGGCGGGTACCCCGCTAGTACAGCATAATTCATAAGATACACGTCTGTGTAACCCACCACCCTCAAGCATGTAATACATTTGATTTATGCTTCTCTATTCATTGCGAGTTTTTTAAGGTTGCTTTTTTGTTTTTGTTTTTATTTTGTTTTGTTTAGCTTTCTCTGTAATTCTGTCTACCTCAATGTATGGAACTTACAGTCTGATTCAAATTATATCAATTATAATATGCTCTAATTCTGTAAACTGGGTGCCTCCGACCACACGCCTAGCGTTTTCGGAGGCATCCATGTCTCTCATACACTTACATACATAATCGTCTTATATTATATCATTCTTAAATGTATTTTATATACAAAATTACACATTGTATTTTTATATCTACTTACATACTTTATATGAATTTTCTTGTGTATGATGAGATGAAACAAATAAATGAAATTTATAGTTTTTGTTATCATTCAAACTGGATAAGTACATGTATACCTTGACCTTCCAACTTGACATTAGGCAACAGATTTAAATTCTGCTTTAATTCTATATTTAACCCAGCAACTAAATATTTGTGGACGTTTGTGACCTCCCCAAATTAAAGATGACCCAAAAGAATGTTGAAAAATATCTACTAGAGGAGCATCGAAGTGAAGTCTGCCAATTCCTTGAGGGTGTTAACATGGATGAAACCAGGACCACAAGATGACCCAGTTTATTTTTATTTGCCTAAACACTTAGCCGTCCAGCAATTCCAGGTGAAATTCTGTCTGTTGTTTGAATATCAGCCATTCGAACAGTTTTCAGAGCGATGTGACTATCATTTGATAGAACAATCTTTGCGTACCCGATGTCTGGATCGAATGCTGTTATGGGCATATATCCCTTCTTTCAGATCTGCGGGATCCTCTAGGCACTGGTTGTATAGGTTGCAGTAGCCACCATTTTGCTTTGGGTCAAAAGTTCTTCTTCAGTTCAGATGTTGTCTGAGCCAATATGTTTTGTCGGGTTTCGGATTAGACATTCCATGATCATCCCTCTTCCAAAGGTTAAGTACTAACGTATATCTCAAATGAATAAAATGCCGGTCAGATAGCTTTCAAAGGAAGGACTATCAAGGACTTGCTGGGCGATGTGCCGGACCAATGTCCCGTCCTGACAACGAAACTGTTTCTTCTTTAACGGCAAAATTGAAAGAAAGAACAGTGAACATGCAAGGACAAATTAGAACAAGCCTTGTTCCCTTGGACCCAGCGAAGGTGCGAAGCAGGGGAGGGACATACGGCACTAAACTAGTGCATGCTACAATGTGCTAGGACAAATGTGTAACAACAAACAACAGAAAAATATGTGCGAGACAACATTTCTGCCGATGGTCTGCTCTGGGTTTAAATAGTCTCTTACCATACCAATACCCAGCCAAAGAGAAAGCTATACCTGACACGCGTGATGTCTGAAATGTGTCTACCAACATAAGTTGCATTCAAAATTAGGTACTTCTGTCTGATTGTGAAACATCGTGGGTAACTTTGGACAGACGGGGGCACGTGCTCATCAGATTCAACCACAGTCTGTTTCAATATATAGTAACTAGGAGACAATTAATTTACCTTCATATCCGTCGATTGCATAGCAGAGCTTTATTTATAAGATTCGGCCTCAAGCATGCTGGTTCCTGCGGATATGTGGGCCTAGAAGAATTCGCCACATTTGATTAGGGTACATTCACCCAAGAACATGAAGAAGGAGATTCGGGCTATGTTTCATTGTCGCGCTTCTGTGATAACGGGATTGGGACTTTCTTGCAAACTTTGCGTTGTTCGGTACTTGTTCACAAAAGTTCTTAAGAGACCTATATGCACCATGTACACGAATGCGAGTTCAATATATATTGCTTGCACTGTTTACCTATATCGGAAAGTTTATACGCACCTAAACCCTGAGTTAACCTGCAGTCATATTATCATTGTTTAAATTGAAAAGCAAGGTGGGCATTTTCTAATGATTATATTTAACTTCCGGTTGAGATATTATGGACTAACCGTACTAACAATAGTCAAAGAAATTCGATTTTTATGATACGTAAAATGTCCCACTTTATTCAAGTCATCATAGATAAATCAGCTGTTCTTTACTAAGTAATTCAGGTACATCTTTAAGAACTGCATACAACACAATTCTGTTACCTGTAAAACATCTTTATTGATGTGGTCAAACTTTGATCCGTCTACTAGTACTAGCAAACTCCGTGCTGAGTTGAAATTTGTCTTCAAGTGACTGTACTCAGGTACTTTAGACTCTTCATTGAGGGGTGAAATATTGTTGAAAATAAATTGAACAAAATGACACTTTTGGGAAATCACCTTTTTTACTTTACAAGAGTCGATCAAAACTATGGACTACTGTTTGGTTAGAGATCTCTCGATTTTTGATTTTTTTTTTAGTAATTTTTGAATGAGACGGGGAATTTTTTTTTATAAGTGCCTTACATCAATTCACCCGGTAGATATTCGTGATTAAAATGGTATATATTATAGTCATTTCGGAAATTGCAATCAAAGTCCGACTTTCCACAAAAGAGAAGAGATCAACGTGGACTCATATGAACCTCTACGCATATAACTATAAATGAAAAATGTGACCTCTAATCAATTTGATATTCAAATGATATAATTTTTTATGAATTGTCTTGCGCAATACGCAATAAGTATCAAATTTCGCTCAATGGTGTCGTGTTTGTCGGTTAGTACAACGTACTGGCGCGCCTGTTCTTGATGTGGGGCCCGGGTTCGAGAACCGCTATCGTTCCACTTTTTTCTTTTCATTTTATTTCAATTAGATCTTATAATTTTCTTAATCACTCTTCAAGATACAATTCTCTTTTTCTCCTGCTTTTTTCAAATAAAAACTCTTAGTGGATGCAGATATGTGTTGATTATATCCTACACCCGCTATATGCTTGAAATACTTTGTCAAATGTAAAAAAAATAACACGGTCATTGTAGTCTACCAGCCAACAGCAAATATTATGCTTAAAAAAACGTTTTGTGGGCAAAACTTGTTACAGCTTTCCATCCATGTGGAATCATATCCTCAAGGGGTGACATTAGCGTGTGGGTGGATGGTAAAATTATTTTTTTGATTTAGTGGTCAAAATGACCTAAAATAGCCAAAAATCATGAAAAAATCACGAAAATGGTAAAAAATCAGTTTTGGCCCCAAAATGATATTTATTCAAAATCAAATCATTCATTTAAGTAAATCGAATCACAAAAACATCTGCCTACAGTATTTTGGGACTTAACTTCATTTTTGTGGTTAATTTTGACCAAAAAAGGTCAAAAAAGGTAAAAAATGACCCAAATTTAGTGATTTTGGTATATGTCTTCAATTCTTTTTCCAAATATTTGTTCAACGAGTAAAAAACCACCGTGTATTACAATTTTTGTGCCAAAAAATCAATTAGCGTCAAATTTAATACCCTTTTATGGCCATTATTGATCAAATTTGACAGAAAAATGCGGAAAAAAGGGTAAAACTGTGAACAATTTTTTACTAAGTATACAATATAAGTGTTATATAACAGTCCTTTGCACTAGCATAGCCAGAAGTAAACCAAATCAACTTTAATAGGTTCCTTATGACCCTCAAACACAATCCGAATGTTCCCAAAAATAAAAACTGGTCTCAAGAGATTTGAATCCAAGATGGCCGCCAAAATTCCCGCCAAAATACTATATTTTCATCATAATTGCCTAAAAGTATCTTGTAAAACACTTTATGTTCAAAATTATTATCGGAAAATGGCTTCTTGAGCTATAACAAATACATCTGACTTTAAATTATGTCATATGCATATCTTAAATTCAAGATGGCCACCAAAATGGCTGCCAAAATAGTAGATTTTCATTAAAATCGACCAAACTGCCTGATATATATTTAATACAGATAAATAATCAACCGGAAATAATATTTAGGGTTACAGCAAGATCATTTGCCCCTAAATATATTGTAAGTTTGTACCAAAATCAAAAATGGCGCCTGTTCTAAGATCCAAAATGACCGCTAAAATGTTCAAAAATGGATTAGAGGCACTTTAAAACGGTAACAAAACATCAAATGTCCAAAATATTCGATGGAAAACGGTTTTAAGGGAAACAATAGCAGCTTTTTATCTCAAATAAGTGTGTTAGAAAGTTTCAAATTAAAGATAGAGCCTGTTCAGAGTTCCAATATGGCCGCCAAAATACGATTTTAGGCACAAAAATTGGTCTTAGTGGATTTTAATCAGTTTTAAAAACAACAAATGTTCAAAAAATGATGGAAAATGGCTTTTAGGCTAAACATAAGATTATTTCTTTCCAAACTGGGGTGTTAGCATGTTTAAAACTCAAT
>JXSR01S015112.1:36646-54135 GCA_000969725.1 Ophiothrix spiculata | reverse complement strand
AATCAGTACTCTGTTAATTTTGGAGTTTGTCATCGGCAAAATGCCGTTACTTATGCATACATCAGCAAGTCTTACAAGTGACCTAATTTCATAAAGCATGCTGGATATTCGAGAGTTTTGCTCTTATATGTCGATATAACTAATTTAGCCTTGAATTTTCGTCTTGGTGTTAATCTTTAAAAAAACATTCAAATATGACAGACTCACTATATATAAACGTACATAAGATAAATAATGTTGGTGAATACTGTATTTAAAATGAACAAAATTCTAGGTCCAAATGGACTCCCCTGTGTGCATTAACGGGACTCAGAGTACTTAAGTGTTAATTCATAATTCATATTGTTCGTTTTTTCTTTGTTTATAACCTGCGCAAATTTTGAACATGTCGGACGAACACCTGTAGTTTATGTACAACATTCATTTACATTAATGATTAGTGTCGCTGGTATCTATAAAGGAGGTTAAGCTGGAAGGTTCGGGCGCTCTCTGGAGGTACCCGTTCTTTATACCGCTGCAAAGGGGTCGCCCAGGCCCGTCGGTGTGTACTACATTAAAACTTCGATGATAACCAAGCATCTTGCATTGATTACTAGTGTCATTAATAATGATTTCCTTTTTTCTAGTATGTTTCTGTCCTAATTTGCAAGCTGACTGAGTAACACTTATATAATGTAACATTAAGAATAGAAGTCAACAAAGTCTTAAGGAAGATATCGTTGGGGCCAGTTACGTTATATCATTTGCAAAGTAAATAAGTTAGTATCATTCATGGAGTTGAATGGCTTTAAACATCGTCTTTGAATCGAATGGGATTTGATGTAATGTCTATTTTTAGATCTCATTGAAACTAATGTCAATCACAATTTGGTATAAAAGTACCTGTTCTTTTGCATCATTACATGTAAAATAATCTTCAAATCTCAAATACGTTTGGAATTTAAAGTAAAAACCGTTACCTGAACTGCTAGTTCTTTAGATGGTACAGACATTACCTCACGTCCAATCTCGCCTAGTTCATGTTGAGATCAGTGTCTATTTTGCAGAGTAGGAGGGCGAGGGTCTTGTTTGAAACATCACGGGTGCTACTTACTTAAATACAGTGATTGCAAGTATTTCAAAAACGTTTGGACAAACCAGATTAGTACACCTGTTAAACAGCCTCGTTCAAAGTTTTATACGACCAACATTACAGTTGTTTAAAACTTTAGACAAACGGGTGAACTGAAAAACCTTGAATGTTCAAAGAAGAGACATTCCAGACCTAGAATGAACATTTCTTGAATAGAAAACAGACGAAATTTTCTGTTGTTGTTTTTTATCAATTTATCTTATCATAACAAACTGCGAGATTAAAAATATGCATAAGCATGATAAGTGACAACGATATAAGTGAATGTTTACATAAAACACCTCAATGTTTCATTAAAGAAAAAGATAAAAACGAATCATGTACCACTCAAAGCGGTATGGCTAATTGAACGGTAAACCAATATAGATTCATGAATGAAACACAATGGCGTACTTCGTTGGGAGAGGCCTGTTTCCGGATTCAAACCATTTTGCCTGTCAAATGATCAACAAAATATAAGCATAGCGTGGAACTTATTCAATAACGTTTCCACAACAAACGAAATGTTCAATAGTGACCTTGAACGTTCTCTTATTCGAATTTATTCAAAATTATCTTGTTTAGGCTTTCGCCAAGGACACCCAACTTGGTACTTGGTACTAAGTAAGCAAAAGGAAGCTTATTTTCAACTGGGCTCCAAGATGTTTTTAAATTCAGTTTTTGAATGCAGGACGAAACCCGAAGCGAATATGGACAGAAAACCAAATGCACATAAAGCGCCAGGCCGAGAATCGAACCCTGAAACTCAATGGTGCAAAGCGAGGGAACTACTGCTGCGCTAAACCGCTCCCCCTTATAATGATATTAAAGCATTCGATTTATAGTGTAATTTTAATGTGCAAGCTGATTTTTGTCATTTTGTACAAAATTAATTTTCGCATATTTAAGCAAGTTTGTAGTTGAAACTATTAAAGAATCAATGTTAACCTTGAAAAATTCGAATATGCTTATTTCTTTGCTCTAAGATAATAATATGGAGGTATTGACATTATACAAGCATCTACAACAGATATGTATCATAAATTTAAAAAACTAAATTGCTTCATCTGGTCTAGTTTCTGCAAACGATCATTTGCCTACATGTAACCATTTTTGGAACACCTGACAAACAGAAACAGCCTCTGCAAACGTTTGCATAATTGCAAAAAAATAGAAGAAAAAAAGACACATTTTCACAAATAATTACATACTGTTATCAGTTAGTGCTTTCCACTATGTTAATGTGTTAATCCTACCCATTGCTAAATTGGGAAACAAAGTGTGCAGATGATGTAAAACTAAAACAAGTTCAATCCACTACATTTTCGATGAGCATGTTCTGTTAAGTACAGTAATCACAACAATCAATTAATTACAGTGCATTGACGCCCTCTAATCCATTCTGATGCTTTTAGATATAGGAGAGACTGATTACACCTATTGCAATCAAATGTACGAATGACTTACATGAAATACAAACAACAAAAAGCTATAGGGGAATTTGACTTTAGGTATCAATTGTAAAAAGAAGAAAACACTTACACCATCACATTTACTTTGTGATAGAAAATACCAATCTTGTCAGAAATAATTTGGTAGTAAATGTCATCGAAACGATCTACCTATAGGTAACATTCTAACTGGTACATGTAAATGTTATCACGTTTCAGATCGTAAATTATGTTTTACATTACGGCACACAATGGTTGGAATGTTTGAATGTAATTAAATTTCAACTCTCTTACGCAACATAACACTTTTATTTTTTTTTGTGAAAAAAGGAAATTACTTTACACACAGTGTAGTAGAAATCCTTAAATTTCCCCATTCAGAGATTTTCTTGGAAATAGACTATTATTTGCTATAATCTCATTATAGGTTATAACGAAGATTATTCTTGTTCCAGGTTCAAAAGAGTCTATTTCCATCCAAATTTCTGAAACAATCTACTTTTTGTTAATGTAAATCGGTTTACACTGTACCTTATGTGTCATTCACTAGGATAAATGAGCTTTCATCCCATACAAAAGGATGTAGGGGTCTTCACAGCCCAGCAAACACATAACGTTTCGAAAACATTTGTCAAAAAATTTTGTTAAGATGTTAAAATGTATGGTCGGAGAAAGGTCAGGAAAACATTTTCCAAAACTATCAATGTCTTTAAAATGTCATAAAAACATTTTTCCAAAAAACATTTCTTGAAAAAGTATTTCCAGAATGTCATTAAGTGTTGTACTAACGTTTAATGTTATTTGATAATGTTTTCCCGCCTTTGGTCAGACCATACATTTTAATGTTTTTACAACATTCAGAGAAACATTTGTAAAATGTTGTTAAAATGTATTTGTGTTTGTTGGGAGGGTGGTGGTTTCCCATATGAACCAATTGTCTGAAAACACAGGAGTGATCTGACCTCGATATTTTGCACGTTAAAGTGATCTCTTTGAGCTAAAAATAGGTTTGCTCCTGGATGAGTAAAGATGGAAGGGCATGTAATCAAAGTTCGAGGTTTATATTATATAACCCTCGTCTTCCTGAGCCTTTTTTGTAACACATCTTCCTGAGGGGGTGATTTTAAAATTGGGACGCTCAAAATTATATTATTTGGTACTATAGTATAATAGGGTAAGGTCTCTTCTTTCCATTGATACAAAGATCATGAATATCGGTCGAGGCGTTACGTAATTATGGCGTTACAAAGTATTTCTGAACCGAAAAATCACTTTAAAAGTTCTGAATGTCCAATGTCAGATTGTTTGCAAATAATTGAAGGAAACGACAATTCTTACATATCCTGTAAGTGTCAAGTTCATACCATGCAGATGTTTTTCAAAATGGCGATTTAAAATTGTTCGAGGTGGCACCCCCACCCTTTACCTTAAGACTTTGACGGCCTACCCTAACCCCACCTTAAGTGGTACCCCCAATCAATCAATCAATCAATCAATCAACCAATCAATCAATCATTCAATCAATCAATCAATCGGATTTCTCTGGATTAGAATTGAAATAAGCAATCTTTTCTATTTTGCATATCTTACCAACTATAAAACCTTTCTTTTAAATTTTGGCTCACGGAAGAAGATCTAGCGTGAGGAATGTTACGAAGCTACCGTATGTTTTGAAAGTTTGTAATCACCCCAATATACTATTAAACATAATACTGTATCAAGGAAAAAGCACAGATATGTTACACGGCTTTATTCGTTTTTCTTGCACCTTGTCATGACTGGAATTAGTTCAGATTTCAACTTACAGATTCATTTAATATGCTAGATATGACATTGCCAACGGCTATATTGTGTCTTATACATGTATCTTGGTATTACAGGCGCCCAATAGAACCGATTTATAATGGCAAACATGTCTTTTAGACGTTCACTGTACACCCACACATATCAAACTGTAGATCCACTCTCATAATAATTCACCGCGACATAAACCCGTCTAATTGCTTTATTTACTGTCACGCTGTAAGCACCTCACAGGTAGATTATCATAATATCGGGCAAACGTTTTTATTGGCTTACCTCTGGTTCTGTGTAATAGAAAGACGAAAGTAAATCAAAAACAAGTACAATGCCTCTTGACGGGCGCTAGAAATATAAATGGCAAATTGTTTACCATCAATAATCATTAAGGAAATGAGTCAATCCACTTATTACAGAGCTTTTATATACAAGAAATTATGGTCATCTTGATTGACTCCACTTTATGATTAGAAAGTGGCTTTTGATAAGTTCACCTTAGATATTTTGAAGGGGAAAAAACCAGACCCTTAAATGAGAATGAGGCATTTATTGCTAAGGATGCTTTATATGGTTATTTTTGGACAAGCGATTGGAATATAAAATCATTTTAGAGGATTGGAGGTGAAAACTGGCCAACGTAATTAAATCAAGAATGGTACTCCCAATGCAATGGTTGTTTAACAGAGCATAAACAAAAATGTGCGTTATTAAGTTAAATGAATAATATTTAGATTATGCCAACATGTTGTGGCTAGTGTAATGGTGTTAGCCATCAATTGAATGCTTTATATTGACAAAACATTAATGACTTAAATCCAGAAAGTAATTTTATAAAAATAAATTGTAATTCAAGACCCTTTGTTATTATCTAATCTTTGACGATAATGATAGTATATAATTTTCTGGAAGTACTTCAGTCCGTTATTATTCTCAATCCTAATCATCCACAGCGGGAATAGACTATATCTGTCCCAAAGGAGAGGATATTTTGCACCCATTTCATTTTCTGCACTATTTCTATAAGTACAATGATATATTTAGGAATTGTTCATCCTTCAACGCATAAAGGCTATTGTATGTATCATATACATGTGATTATATTAAAGTGTATTAAGGTTTTGACTGTGAACTGTGAATGAAAAAAATACTATACAGAGCTAGAGATACAGAGCGAAAGTCGGTATTTGGCCAGGGGACACATTTCGCTTCTCCACCCGTTTAGATTATTTAAATAAGGTTATGCATTACATGACACATTTCGCTTCTCTACCCGTTTAGATTATTTAAATAAGGTTATGCATTACGATGCATATGGCATAGTAGATGTATTGCCATGTCTCCTAACTTCAGTCTCCTGTATCAGTGCTCTCTGTTAATGCTGGATTACGTTAATGTCAAGATATCTGGGCTTATGTAACAAGCAGCATCTTAAGTGACCTTATTTAATAAATCATGCATGATATCTAGGTTGTTGAGAAGACAAAAAGGTTAAGAATTATTTGGGAGGATGAAGAACTCAACTCTTGAAAATGGTTTGTGAGCCAATGATACCTCAACGAGATATGAAGCGAGTGTTTGAAGCGCTATTTTGTTGAAGTTTCTGCCTCGTTTATTCCAAGCAAAAAATAGAAGACTTAAGGTAGATAAATAATGCACATTGTAAATGAACCCGCCTCAAGGACGATGTTCAAAGACATTCACCTTAGTGAATAAATTACTACCTAATTGTGTTTGCAAATTATATAATGAAAATGGCCCCAACGATATTTAACTAAAGATGTTACTGACTTCTTTTCTTATTGTGATGTTATCTATGTGTTTATTCATATTGAAACATAAAGGCGGTAATCATTATTAATGACGCTTGGCTGGCTCGTCTTGTAATCATTGCGGGATGTTGGGGTATCATCGACCTTTTAGAGTGTAGTAGGGAAAAACAGAGGCGATAATTTTACAACAGTAATCGACGATTCATCAATATAGATCAGATTGTTCATACTCAAATAGACTCATATTAAATTTTCTTTCCGATGAACATGTTGAAGGCTTTATTCGAAAATAAGGTGATTAATTATTTTCATATTTTTATTTATGAGATTACATTATAAAGAAGTTAGAAAATACAAAAACATTCCCACCTTTTTCAAGCCTGTAACATATTTGATCAAAGAATAAATTAAAAATCTCTAGTATAATTTGTGATTTTGTTATTGAGCTAACAAAAACATATTTGTCAACGTCACACTGCGCAATACGACTGTAAGACGTATGAATTCCTTCAGGAATGGTTTAATATAATAATAGAAACTGCGTCATTGTGGGGTTTTGAAACGGTCGTGTATATATATTTTAAGGGATTATTGTCTACAATAAAATTCAGATACATAGGCGTCATGCAATGCTAAAATTACACAATATCGCAACAACGCCTACCTTGATTCTATTCTTTGTTATGCAATCAGAATATTTAATACCCAGCTGGATTATCATTAATCCATATACTGTAGCTGTTTCATCGAAATGTGTTTTTTTTTCTCGAAATGTCACTCATTTGAAAACCATCGTGATTTTGTGATGTCATGCAATAAATTGTGTACCTAAATTTATTTTATTATCTTACTTCAATAATAAAACAGCGGTTTGGATGTTTGGAAAAACAACCAATGGTATTAATTTAAGTAACTGTAGTAGACACTAGATATTCATCGTATTGTATACCGTCTAATACAATTTTACAATTCTTCCGACTTTTATTGTGGCTGCGAAAAACCTTGTACCTGTTTGTTCTAGTTACAGAATGCTTTAATCTGGTGAAGTAAAGTAAGAAGCCTTATTTTACCACATAATGTCACGCTGACCTTTTACAGTACCTATCTTGGCGCAGAAGATTTCTCAATTGTATTTCATTGCCGAATATTTGATGACTGTTTTATATGGACGTAATAAAAGAAGTGGTAATTTGGAGGAGATCGTCCCATACACATGATATTCTTGATCAAACTTCGAAAAGAATTTTGAAAACAAATGCAGGCGTATAGGGATAAAGTTATTAAACTATTGATACTAATGAAATTAGCAAAAATAATTAAGTATCACCACTGAAAAATTGAATTCGAAGCTAGATTAATATCAAAGTAATGCAATATCTCACATAGAGGGTCTTAAGGGCATTTAAATTCTTTATTCATGAATTTGTTGAATTAATAATGACATCTTTGAAACATTCAATTGCAGTTTTTTTCGAAGCTCTGTCATGACTGTGACATTTTGAAAATAATACCTCTCAGGGCTGTTGTTCTACACAGATAAAACATTCAAATATATTTGTGATATACTACTGTACAAACGTGTATGAGGTATATTTTTCAATAATGCAAAGTATTCAACGTTCTGTCATATTTAATTCACGCTTAATGCATATCGACTTCGGGCAAGTTTGGCACCCACGTAGAAAATCCTGAAATTTAAGTAGAATGCATGCAGTCATCTTTCAGGCAACATCGGGTGATTCAGTTGATATCATGTCAATAATATTCAATTTTTATTTTCATATGTGTTTCCTGGCAGCGTTTGCAATGACATGTGAAAAGGAATTTAGATTGAACATGGTTGATTCTGCACGAGATTTGCAACAAATGGGTAGTTCAAACTGTCATATCATGTCAAGCAAATAAGTCAATTAAAAATTGTGACAGAATTATCATTTTTTCCTCGTAATTTATTGATACAGGCCTTTTAACTTTTCACTTTTCAAATTGTGTGTCGCCGCGGCAATATGATGCATGTAGCTCAATCTAGCACATATGATGTAAACACCTCAAAATATACAAGTGGAAATTTTGTCTGACCCCCTAAATAAAAATACGAGCCCTCAAAGTCCAACAATATTAACTTATATTATGAAAAATATGCAATCTCAGCTAAATAGTGACCCCAAATTCGAAATCAAAACCATTACCATTGTTTTACACCAATCTTGTGAAATTTCGAATTCAGTTTTCATTTATTACATAAAATAACTACACAAAACGCGCAAATAGGTACATCTCTACATGTTTAATTTTGATTTCCACATACATTACCATGTAGTCATTGCCATTGATATGTACAAACGTTTTCAGATTGAACTACGGTATATTGATTCTCACGCCATTTGCCACAAATGGGATGTCTAAATTGTTTACCATGTCATTTTTGACAGAATTGTTAGGTAAACAAGCTATTTTTCTTTGACAGTTATTGTTTTTACCTCCAGATTTAGGAGTAATTGCTGTAAATAATACGATGCAAAAACCGTGATACGATATAACGGACATACTTTACTGTTTCATCTGATTGAAGTGTAATATAGCAATGTATTTCAAACCGATATAAAGTTTGCAAAGGTATTTTATTCTATTTCTTCCTGAGATGATAATATAAAATCATTTTATGGTCAGATAAATCTAAAATCGTATACAGACAACATTCCCTTCGTGCTGATGAGTTTGCAAATGTCTTTAAAAAGGAGAAATTCAATCTTTAGTGAATTGACTAATGACTATTGTCATACTTTATTAGGCTTACACTTTCTCCAAAAGGTAGAATTTCAACCTTGCACTGACAGCAAGGGAGCGTAGATTTATTGAAGGGTTGTTATAGTTGTCAAGTTGGTTTTTAAGTTAAGGTCAATTCTGATATGGAAGATTTGTGGTCGTATAAGGTATATTTTTCAGGGTATATAATCAATAATCAATGACAGTTATCATATCAAATCCTAGGCCCTAGATACTTGTTAATTCAATGAAACAAGTGATCAGTTGAGCCGGGGTTTAGAGACAGGGAAAAACAGCTTTGTCAGTGTTGTCGAGGGCAAAAACAATAGTCTCAGTTCGACTTTGCTACCTAAGGACTTGTAACAATGCCACCATTTAGTAATCGTATGCTTAAAGATCGTTTCCCATTTTAAAAATACAGATATTTACTTTAAAATTTCTATTCTGATATGGAAGATTTGTGGTCGTATAAGGTATATTTTTCAGGGTATATAATCAATAATCAATGACAGTTATCATATCAAATCCTAGGCCCTAGATACTTGTTAATTCAATGAAACAAGTGATCAGTTTAGAACCGGGGTTTAGAGACAGGGAAAAACAGCTTTGTCAGTGTTGTCGAGGGCAAAACAATAGTCTCAGTTCGACTTTGCTACCTAAGGACTTGTAACAATGCCAGCATTTAGTAATCGTATGCTTAAAGATCGTTTCCCATTTTAAAAATACAGATATTTACTTTAAAATTTCTATGACAAATTCTCATATAATGATAAAGAAGTCAATTATTGTCAGAAAAAATAGGCTCATGTTATCAATCATTCAAAGGGGATGAAACTCTTACTTCACTTAAAACACATCTTGTAGGAGATCTTTGAATAGACACAGCCCATCATTTGCAGCTTGTTTGGCACATGTATACCCGAAGACGAAAGACAGATATCATCATTGTTTTTAAATAATGTTTAAAGGTAATCGACAAAAAATTAAAAACAATAGAATATAAAAAACAATCTTGAATATTTTAGACATTGAACGAAATAACGTAACTATTTTTATAAACTGGTGCGGTGGTATTAAAAGTAAATGTAAAACATGTATAATTAATAATTAGACAATAATAACTGCGCACCATCTTTTTTGAGGTCATTGTTTAAAATCGGAGGTGTTTGTTTTGGGCCGAGGTACTTTTCTGAGGGAGCGTAGCTCCCGAAGAAAAGTACCGAGGCACAAAACAAACACCAACGATTTTAAACAATGACCGAATTAAAAGATGGTGCAAAGTTATTATTGTCATTAATAACAGTAATTTTATCTTTAAAATCCTTACTGATTTTGACCAAAAACGGGTGAAAATCATAATTTTATTTAGTTTGTTTCTTTGCCATCTGCTAAAATATCGATCGGTCTAGGCACTGCGTCCGCGTTGCGTTTAGTAAAACGCGACCTCCGCGATATCATTGTGTGCGCGTAATGCTGTACGCGCTACGCGGGTCATTAACAGAAGTCATTGTTACCTGATAATGACCGCGCAGTAGTTTGCGTAAAAGTAGAAATAATCTTACTAGATTGGATCGCGCTATTACGCAGGTTATTAATGGCAAATATTTACAAAATATCACAATTACCTACTTAAAAAAATTACAATATTTAATTCAGTGAAGTTTAATAATAAGATGTTCGGTTAAATTTCTACAAAACGAACATAAAGCAATAGCAGCAGCAACAACAGCATTATAATTACACATGGCATGAACAGGTTTCAAACACCGACTCCCTTTCCACAAGTGAATAAATTGAAGATGAAAAGTATCACATATCTGTATGTAGAGGTCAATGAAATGAGGCAGGAACAAGGTCAAGTAAGGAATCAGTCCTAATTGTATTGGAAATAAGATAACAAAATAATAAATATTCTCATATTGTGAATCAAGTCTTGAATTTTAAACAAACGTGTATTGTAAGTTAATACAGATACACTGACAATAAATATCTACTTGTGGGCGAAAGGAAGGTAAGCAAAGAGCAATAATTATTTCTTCGACTTAGAAAATTAGATTACATCTCCCCGGGGGACCGCTCGAACAATACAGTGGTGTTCATGCACATTATAAAAGATGGCGTAAAAGGGTCTGTTTTTAACCCACCTGTGGCGTCGACGTCTTTAGAAAAAGGGGTAGTTTTCAGCACAATTTATGCCATTTAGGGTTTCAAATTCAAGCTACCCCGCCTGTAAAGGGGTCACTTTTTGTTGATGATGGTCATGTGATGCATGATTTGCAAAGAAAATGAAAACTAGAGAATATAGGTAAAAACGTCATGTAAATGAGCATACAATTACATTTGATATTGTAAGGGGCACTTCTTGTTGATGTTGGTCATCTGATACATGATTTGCAAAGAAAGGTAAAACAAACAAGAGAAAACGGGTAAAAACGTCATGTAAATGAGCATACAATTACATTTGAT
This sequence comes from Ophiothrix spiculata, assembly GCA_000969725.1. Classification (NCBI taxonomy): domain Eukaryota; kingdom Metazoa; phylum Echinodermata; class Ophiuroidea; order Amphilepidida; family Ophiotrichidae; genus Ophiothrix; species Ophiothrix spiculata. The sequence continues at coordinate 42,772 of JXSR01S015112.1, read as the reverse complement.
ACCTTATTTGTTAGAAAACGATCATTATTTACTTAGGCCATTATGACCTTTGGGGTACTATATGCACCATCTTACGCCATTTAGGGGTGGAATTTATCATCAACAACTACGTCATTTAGGGTCCAACTTTGAGGTGCTCTGACGAGCACGAGTACCTTTTTTTTGTTCGAGCGGTCCTCCCGGGTACATCTCTCTTTAAGTTGTTTGATGCGAATGCGGCAGCTTACCAGATTTAAAATCAATTACCTAATTTTATTTAAAAAACATGCTGGTTAAGATATACAGACCTCGATGTAATCCAAACAAGAAATTTAAATCGTGTCTCCCAGGACGATTTTCTTCTTGTCAGATTTTATTTGTTATCAGCTGCATACAATTTATTGGTCATTTTGAGGATAGCGTTTCACTTAAGAAAACGAGATAAGAAGTGTCACAGACTTGATGGGTGTGTGTGTGTGTGGGGGGGGGGGGTAGGGTGTGTGTGTGATGCGTGTATGTGTGATATTGAAACAACCACGAATATCTCAGTCGAGTAATTCCTCTTGTATGAAGATAGGTACATTCACGTGGTAGCCAAATATAACCAAAACTTAATCAGCAATGTTCCTTTTTGCTTCAATACACAATGAAATACAAATCTTTATATATAAGGAGGGTCTAATTCAAACACAGCGTCTTTCGTAGATCTTTTACCCAAGGTACAACTATAATTATGTACTAATAACTAGCTCAATATTTGAATTCGTTATGCCAGCAGTTGTCAATATAAGATGTTTTGAATTTCAAATAACCCATTCAACTGGACTTCATATTCATATTCAACTTTTATCTGAATATCTTGCTTTCTAGGCCGCAAAAAATGTGCCCTTGAACCACTGGTAATATAAACTTTTGAGATGTACACTGTATCACTCTTACGAGCAACTCTAATGATTCAAATATACACTGTAAATAATTTTAGCAAAACAAAAATGACGAGGGAAAACTTTTAAAATAAAATATATCTTTTTATAAAATGAAGATTTTTGACATCCTGTAAAATTAAACAGGAAATTTCTGTAACCGTGGTAAAATTATTTAATAACTTTATTAGTCAACAAAAAAGTACTAGCCATCCAGGATTTGAATTGGGTACATTGTTTTAATTTTACCATTTTTGAAAGAATTTAACAGACTTACACAACCTATAGAGAGTTATACACTCTACTATCGACAAATTATTTTCTCATTAACTAATTAGCAAAAATAAATTATTGATGTTAAAGACGCAGCGAATTAATTATTGATGTGTATTAAATTTTCGAATAGTGGGGAAACCTATTTGATCGATGTTTTGTCACGTTAAATTGAGATTCATTTTTTAAAACAGAAAAATATGCACAAAGTGGGTAATTATTGTAATTCAATTTAGTAAATTAAGTTAAAAGTAAGAGCATTATACACACATACAGATTTTTAATTAGCTCTTAATTAACATACAATTCGTAGGATGCATCACGCTATGGTGTGATTTTGACAAAAGATATTTGCTTTATAACTTTTTAAGCTATTTCACGAATTCATGAGATTTTTTCAAGTTGAGCACAGAGAATATCATTATAAATTCAATACATATTTTAATATGAATTTAGTATGAAATACTCTATCGAATACAATAACATTTGACACTCAATAATTTTATGGTAAAAAGCTTTTTAGTCTTTGTTGGTAACAATAATAGCCTATCTGTAGTTCCACAATACCTATCTTAATTATAGATTAATAACTGTGTATTTACTTGACGCGAGTGAAATTGTATAACAATAATGCACCGCGTGCTGAAGTTGAAGTGGTCCACACTCACGAGGCGCAGCCGAGTGAGTTGGACAACTTCGACTTCAGCACAAGGTGCATTATTTTTGTACACTTTCACGATCGCCAAATAAAGAGCAGTTATTAATCTAATTCATACACGAAAATGATTAGAATATAATTAAAAAAAAATTAAACGGCATTATTATTGAAAAATGTGTTTCCTATTTCAATAAAACATAGAAAATACAACCATCCACCGTCCCATGTTATTCATAGTAATTTAGATTTACGTTTCTTTTAAAATGAAACTTGCCATACAAGCGCGAGTATGTTACGCGTACGCGTACATGGAATTGTACAACACACCATGCGATACGCAGCGTGCAACTAGACGAGATTAATGAATACGTATTAGTTACAAACTGTCCAATTAGATTTACAATTTCAACGCGTACTTAACGCAGAGTGTATGAATCAAAATAAACTGGTGAGATTTGAATAAGATCAGATTATTCAAACCACACAAACTTTGGACGTTTTTGACCCGGTGTTTCCGTAACCTGACCACTTGTTTTGACCACTTATTCTGACCACTTAATCTGTACTTGTTTGTACGTCCAAATATACGCCAAATATAGTTTTGTTTTAATTTCAATTTACATTGTGTTAACGTTAGTAACATTAAAACATATACAATGGATTGAGAGTTCAGCTTTAAGACATATAATAAAATTTAAGCTTTTATTTACTAATTTACATTTAAAGAGGGTTTCAAAAATATGCATACAAATAAGCTAAAATCTGTATTTGTCTTCATACTATTCAACACTGAAGACAATAAATAAAGCAACAAAATGTGACGACTTGAACATTTCATTGGACGACTCATATAAAAATATTATATCATTCATGCACAATGTTATACATGTTATATAGAAATATCATACGTCAAATTATACGCCGGCGTATATATTTTGACTTTATCGTTGTACACCCCTGGATAATTTATGTGATTAAGACTCTCAAGAAGGTATTTCTATACACTGTGTATTTTGAAATTTTATACGTCAAACTATACGCCGCCGTATAACCAGTGATAAGAATAGGTGGTGAACTCTCAACCCATTGTATATATGTTTTAATGTTTCTAATGTAATACAATGTAAATTGAAATTCTGTACGCCAAACTATACTTGACGTATATTTGGACGTACAAACAAGTAGTCAGATTACGTGGTCAGAATAAGTGGTCAAAACAAGTGGTCAGGTTACGGAAACACCGTTTTTGACCTGTGTTAACCAATGTCAACAGTTTGTTATTTTTTAAAGGTTTCTGTGAGTGAAATCAATAGTAAAGCCTTCAGTCTAGTTGTGATGTATGCTACAAATGAAATAGTGTGTCATGTAAAGTAGATAAAACTTGCGATGAACTTGAAATACCTATGTCATTTTCTTGAGAAAAGTTGTCTTAACAGCCGAAATGAAGAGTGATCATGTCAAAAATAATATGAGTATATTACCAACTCTTTTTTTATATGAGTTAAAAGTGTGATTGGGCAAATAGCTGGCAAGACGACAAAACGGCCCACTACCTAATCAGTCCATTATTATTATTGTTATTATTATTATTACTCGTATTATTTTGCAACGAATTTGAACTCTTAACATCTCTAAAAGTCAGTTGGTATCTTTTTGATAAATTATCACTATTTATTTGTCGGTACTAAAATTCATTTTATTGATAATTTAAGTGCCGTAAAAAGTTAAAAATTGTATAATGTTATCAGTTATTTACGGCTTGTAGAATTTAAAACCTTCAAATGTATGACGTGAAAGAGCTATATGACGTCAGGTATAGCATTTCCGAACAAAATCATCGTGACTATCTCCTAGGCCTACACGTATTTGCTGGTAAATTTGGTGCCGATCTGTCTGTTCTAAATGTCAGTTATATCAATGTATACCTATTACAGTAGTTAAACATTAGAAGCGTCTTAGTACAAGTTACTCTAAGATTATAATCTGGGGCAGTCAAATTTGAAATGGATACGGGTGTAAGGCCAGCACTCCGACAGGCTGGGGCATTCGGTGACAGCACAGGCTCAAAATATAAGGGGTCATTGGTGAGAGCATGACATTTAGTGAGAGAATAATACAAAAAGTGAAGGCTTAAATGGTCAAAAAATGAGGGGTCAGCATGATCTTTGGTATTCGGTGAGCGAAATTTGGCATTCGGTATGCGAAAAATGTATAAAAAAATATGACGTCTTTGGGTGAGAGAACATGGAATTGTAAAAAAAATTAGGAATCTTTAGGTGACAGAGACGCTGGCAAAATGGGTCTTTTGAGCCTTACAAATGTGTCGCCTCTAGAATGGGACTGCCCCCTGGAATTATATACATTTATTTAGTAATGTGGTTGAACTCACTTGATGACGTTCAAATATGGAATGTCACGATGAAGAAATTCAGTTAAAATTAATCATTAACATGGACAAACGTCACGACTACTATTGCTTCATAAGCATTCGTAGTGTTTGAAAATGTTTAGTAGTATACGTATTGTATTATGTTGATCTTATAAGTATACGACTATACTCTATTCATTTGTTTTTAAAAATTAAAAAGGAAGGCAACATAATCATATTTTCCTTCACGAGTGGGAGGTGTTTCTGATTTACTTGAAAAATAATGCATTTCAATCATCGGTTGAATTTTCATCACGTAAATCAGATAGCGTTAGATAATCTTTCTTCTTTAATGGGATCTCACGAAAGGTATTCAAATAGGTTGTTGTTCCATTTCCATTTTATGCTTCCAGGGGCCATTCCCCGAGGCCATTGTACTTGATAATCTGCAATATGATAACACAGAGATAATACTTGTCGGTTATCGTTGCATGATAGCGACAATACCTGTGGTACTGACGTTTCAGATTATCAAGGAATATAAGAAAGGCAGTAAAAAGTGAGACGTCATGTACAATTCAAAAGTGAGAGGTTACTTAGAAATCGTGATGTGTAATCTCACCTGCAACTGGTCATATTAAAAAGGGAAAATGAACATTTCAAATACCGTATGCATGTTTTTAGTTTATATGTAAGTTTGTAATTTAGGAATCCAACCTTCGGATGCAACAATATTAGGGCACAACATTTTAAATGATTATCATATGACGTGTACGAGGTCACATCAAATGTTTGAAAGGTACAATTCATGATTCCTTTTTCTCTTTCTTAGCTAAATAAAAAAGAATAAATATATCATGCTGAAAATTCACTTAATTCAGACCATTCGTTTTAAAGTTTTTCAGCATTTTGAATTTTCCCATGTTGTAATTATTATCAGGCTCAAGACTGTAATAAGGTAATAACATACTTTACTCAAAAATGTAAGTACATTTGCCAGAATGGTTAGGTTTTATAACATATACAATTGCCCCTTAAACTGAAACCTATTTTCTTGGACCATACCAGAAAAGGCCGAGATATACTGTATTTATTATTTTTTTGTAGACATTTTCATATAGAATTTATATTTTTGTGAGCCTTATCATTTTAAAGCGTAATTTAAGGTAAGATAAACTAATCAATATTGCTTTTTTAATCATAAATTCGTGTCAAAAGAAAAAAAATGGTCATACTTGTTGTTTATAAAAAAAGCACTTTAGTAAGTGGATTTGGAAAAAAAATAGCAAAGAAAAGATGTTCCATATGCCTTTTTATACTTTCATCCCGAGGCCATTATACTTGTTTTTAATGTCTTTCTCCTTTCAACTACACAGAACCAGTGGTAAGCCAATACAAACGGGTGTCCTTTTTATATCGTATTATGATTTTTACATGAGAGGTTTTTGCAGCGTTACAGTAAATAAAGTGATTAGACGGGTTTATGTCGCGGTGAATTATTATACGCATAGATCTACAGTTTGGTATGTATTGGGAGTGTGGAGTAGGGTGTATAGTATAGTGTAGAAGATTAGGGGACATGGTAAAAATAATACTACAAAGTAAATAAAAGTAACAATGCTTCATGCATACATAAAATATCTTGGATACTACGTTTGTACGTTAACATATTCGTACGTACATGATAATAATTATTTTGTGCGTGTGTTATAAGTATCATGTATGTAGGTAAGTATCACTTACGTACATAGTACAGGCTTGACATTAAATATGGAATATATTTTTTCTGTCGGTTTCCATCTTTAATAATCCGCCATATCTCAGTATATAACAACTCCAGAAAAGTGTTTTTCTTCAAATTTGTAACTATACATGTAAACTTTACACCAAGACCTCTTTTGTGCATATTTAGGTGATACAGCGAC
>JXSR01S015111.1:13967-26340 GCA_000969725.1 Ophiothrix spiculata | reverse complement strand
ATTCATATAAGTCGGAACCACTACGGCCGCATAAAACAAGTACTGGGTCAAAATGCCCGATATATTTAGAGAGTTCTTGAATATAACACCACATAAAATATATACTATATTTAAGCGGCTTCTCTAAACATCTCAAAAAGTGTGAGTACACTTATTGAGGCATACTTATAAGCTTAAATGCTAGTCATTGCATTCTCGACTACATAAAGGTACCTCATGATGATGTGTCACTTTTCGACATTGCTCTAGTACCAATATTCCTGTATTTTGACAGGAAATGAGATTGTACAGAAATAATAATGTGAAAATGACAGGATTTCTGTATTTTGACAGGAAATGAGATTGTTAAAATAACAGGACTCCTGTATCTTGACGGGAAATTTGGTTTAAAAAATACGGGATTCCTGTATATTGACAGGAGTTGGATTTTTGGGAAATAACGGGATTTCTGTATTTTGACAGGAAATGGAATTTTGGAAATGATGGGATTCCTGTTATTTTCCTGTCACAGTTAGTTCCTGTAAAATTACGGGAAAAGTCTGGAAAATGACTTCACAGGTTATTTCCCGTGTTTTGACAGAATTATTTTTAAGAGTGTAAACAATGCCGTAGTAGACTTACTTTGCTGCATATCCGATAATTGGCCTCTACTTCGTATCCCTTTAGTATTTATCGTCCCAGATAAAACATAGCTTGGGTACATATCTATCTTGTGTTAATAGGAAAATCTTCTAGACCTTCACCTCTCCAATACAGGGGCGTTCAAACAAAAGGGGGGCCAACTCACCCCACCCTCCCCTACTTTACTATACAACCCGGACAATAAGAACGAGGGACTTACTTTCCTGCTACACCGGCACATACAACTTTATAAGTAAAAGTTTGTAAATTTAAAGCTTTCTACTAATCCTGCAGGTATAAACGGTCATTTTAAGAGTTGTCCGTTTCAACCTAACCTCAGTGACATGTGTCGGCAAAATGAAGGCGTACAATATCCACCATTTTGTGGGGACGTTTAGCTATTCAACTACAATGGAAAATGTTGGCAAAACTATGCACCAAATGGTGTGAACAAAGTTGGAAACTTCAAAATGTTCTAACTAATGAGGGAGCACATTCCAATCAGACACTTCGTTTCGTGTTTTGTCCACTTTTCAATGCGAATCTCTGTAGTGTCTTGCCTACATTTACATGGGTACCGGGGGAAGCAAATTTGAGGCATCAGCTAGCAAAAACTATGCACCAAATAGCGTGAATAGCGTTTTAAAATTCCATTGTAGATGCTTCTGCACCGAGTGAAAAAAACCTCAGACACCCCCTTTGTATGTTTTGTTCCCTGTTCAATACAATTTGATAGGGAAAAGTGCTAACTTGAGGCATCAGCTAGCAAAAATAATGCACAAAATTGCGTGAATAGTGTTTCCAAATTACAAAATTGTCTAACTACTGAAGGGGCCCATCACCCTCATACACCCCCTTTATATGTTTAGTTTCCTTGTTCAATACAAGTCCTTTGCCTACATTTGATGGAGAAAACTGCTACTTTGAGGCATCAGCTAGCAAAAATATGCACCAAATTGCGTGAAAAGTGTTTCCAAATTACAAAATTTTCTAACTACTGAGGGGGCACATCACCACCAGACACCCCCTTTATATGTTTGGTTCCCTTGTTCAATACAAGTCCTTTGTCTACATTTGATGGGGAAAAGTGCGTACTTCAGACATCAGCTAGCAAAAACTATGCACCAAATTGTGTGAATAGTGTTTCCAAATTACAAATTTTCTAACTACTGAGGGGGCACATCACCCTCAGACACCCCCTTTGCATTTGTGGTAGGATAAATTAGCGTTTACTCTATTTTCGTTGTCGGCAGAATACTTGGGCTTGTAGGCAAAAAATACCTCCACACCGCCCTAAAGACAAAGGCCTTGGAACGCCCCTGCATGGACGTTTTGGAACAAAACAGTATCGGTCTATGGTACAATCTAGGTTGGACTTAACACATTTTGGAATAAACCACTATCGGTCATATCCAGGTTAGACTTAACACGTTTTGGAAAAACAATTAGATTGTCATGTGATTGTTTCAGAAACATAATACTACATACTTTGTAAGTACCAATTTCTAGTAAAATCTCAATTTTGAAGGTCGATGGACTAAACAAGGTTTGAAATAAGCTATTTATATGTTGCAGGTACAAATTTGCGTATCCATATTAGTTTGTTGTTCTCGAATTTTATTTAGAACTGATGTGTATTTCACATTCTTACGATCTGAGAAGTCCACAAAAATTATAGGAATTAGAGACAAGAGTAGAACTATACTCAGGAAAACAAACGATGCCGTGTAGTTTTGATACCAGCCTGTAAATAAAAATGTTAAAACAATTTAGCACTCGATTTATGTTTCGCATTTTGTTCCTTATTCAACTAAAATATGCTTTGACATTCAAGTTATCGTTATACTTGGATACTTTATTTAACGAACATATGCATGCAACGACCGTCAATCATGGCGTGTTACATTATTGAATACAAATAGGGCTATATTTGAAGAAATTTACATTTCGGTTTTTTTTACATTTACATTTAGCAAGAATGCTGGGCTCCAATGATCACAAAACTATATACATTCCTTTAATTGACGTGTTATTGCCGCCGATGGATATCGGTACCCATAACGAGACCCAGTTTGGCATCGTTAATAATTGGCACGCAGATAGGCGATAAGCACGGAATCAGTCACGATAAATCACGTGATGTGATACCATACTTGACCTCGCACCAGTACAGTCCAGTCAATTACTTGTACATGAAAGGTCTTCGAGTCATACGAATTCGGCAGCAAATACACTTTCTCCCGCGGTTTGAATGACAAACTTTCATGATAATTTACAGCATTTACAGAGATTTACCATCTCTGATTTTGATATATTATATGCACAAAACTGTGATTTTCTCAAAAATAAAGAGTACATGTGTTAAAAGTGGATGAACCAAAAATGTACCATCTAATAAAAACAATAACAACAGATCAAGCACTCACCGGAATGTTTACGAAGCCGTCTCGAATTTTCAAGATTTTTCAGCTTGTGTTGGGTGAAAACGAATATACATTGGGCGAAAAGATAGAGCTTATTGGTCTAATCAATATTCTAAGTCTGTTTTATGATTGGAGAACTAATAAACTGATAATTAATCAATGAAAATTGTTCCTAAATTTGGCGCGAAATTGCCTCATACCCAGCGCCCAAAGTGCGCGGTTCAAAAAAGTGCGAAGTTCATCGGTAAAAACGTAGCTTCCAACGGAAAATCGGGTCAGTTGCTGTGCCACTGATAATAGCTCACCGCAGTGCCCTGCGCAGTGCATGGCTTATGATCATGTATCATATTTGTTCTGGTATTTGAATAAAAAAAAACCATCGATGTTTGTTTCATGGGCGTCGCTACATAGGCGATTGGGGCGGCCCCACTTTTTTGCCAAAAAAAAAGGGAATGTCACTATTTGTAATAAAACACTATCTAAACTCATACGCGAGGTTTTAATGGGTGAAAAATTCTAAATTGAAGCAAAAGATATCAAAATCTATGCACCAAATCGCAAGAATAGTGTTTCGAAATTCAAAATTTTCTAACTCCTCATGTTGTAGGATAAAGTATTGATTTATATTCTATTTTTGTTGTCGGTAAAAAACACCTTTGCGCCCGCCCCCCCCCCTGACAAACACACCTTCCCCCTTAAACACCCTCTGTCCGCGTACATTCAACACAAACTTTGCCGCCCCAATTTCAAATGCGTAGCGACGCCCCTGGTTTGTTTTGTTTGTTAAATATAGTTACTAATAATGAGTCATATAGAAAAGAGGATTTGAGAAGAAAAAAATTTGACCAACAATTTTCTCATGCAAATTTCGATCCACGGACCTTCTGCATGCTAGGCAGACGTCTATCCACTTCGCCACGATAAACTACATGCTGCTATGTGGGATTTTATAATACTCATACGTCCGGCTTAAAACGACCCTATTTTCACGATACAAAACGGCAGCGATACACATGTACAGAGCGCATGTCTCGTATGACGTCACACTATCCGTAATTAAAAATCCGTTTATTTTTCAAAAAAGTCAAAATATCTTTTTAGTTTTCCGAGGTTGAAGTCCCAACCTCAACGGATATGGAATCTGCATATTTTTACACGCCAAGTAAGGGCATAAAATGACATTTTGGAGCTTTAATTAAAATTCAAGTTCTGATGACGCCACGTCCGACCCCCCTGACTATTTTAATGACTTGAAATTCGGGGTAACTCGGGGTCGGGGAAAGATATCCATCTTGACCGGGAAACATGAAAAACTGCCGGTCCGGGTCGGTCCGGTCTAGAAAAAATCCTTTCGGGTCGGGATCGGTTGGGGCAAGCTAAATTTTTATCGGGTCGGGCGGGTCGGAAAAAATCGTCGGGGAACGACGGGGTCGGGGTGAGATAAAACCTGCCCGCAGGGCGTTACCTCTGACCCCCCACCCCCTGTGCAAATATCTTCATATCTGCGCCAACTTTAGTCGGCAAATCTGCCATCTTTAGTTGGCAAATTTAGCTGGTACACCCCCCCCCCCATCAACATGCTTCTGGCGCCAGGGCCGTAGCTAGAGGGGGTGTGTGGGGGAGTGTGACACCCCCCCCCCCATCATTCATATCAGTCGGCAAATTCATATGCCAGTCGGCAAAATCGAGGAGAGGGGAGAAAAAAAAGGAAAGAAAAGAAAACGACAGGAAAAAAAAAAACAAGAAAAGGAATAAAAAAAGAAAGCAAACAAGAAAAAAAAAACGAGGCAGGGAGTTGTATAATCCAAATCCTGGTAGGCTAAGGGCCCTACCAGTCAGCAAAACTACAAAATAAAGAGCAAAAAAATGGAGCTATAAAACACCAAGTAAGCTAAAAAAAACTTTTGAGTTGGCAAATACCATAATTATTTTTTGATCATTTTTTGACCCAAACACTAGTTGGAAAAATGAGGAGAGGCAACACTAAGTAAAGACTATGGGCCTGGACTGTGGTGGATAAAACTTCCAAAGTCGGTAAATAGTTCAGAGAATAGGAACTAGAGGATACATGTAGGACCAGTACAAAGAAAGGAAACAAGATGATTTTGCTAATTTTGTAGATGAGGTCAACTTAGATTTTGGCAATTTTAAGTGCTGTACAATATTACCCAGTCAGCAAAGTTCAGAACACAAGACTTAAAGATTGGTAAATCAAGTCAACAAGTTTGCTGATTGGCAAATAAAAAAATATTTTTACCAAATAAGTGTCTTTTTTACAGTACGTGACAGTGCCAACTTTAGTCGGCAAATCCGCCAACTTTAGTTGGCAAATATAGATAAATATATCAAAATGCTTCTGGCAACGGCCCTGTACAGTCGATGCTTCGCACGGTCGGCAAACCTGGTCTATGAACTGTTGGGTCTACACTCATGTATTTGGACTAAGTATGGTAAGGGCCATTTCGTGGCTGTGGATTTTGTGATTTGGAATATCAATCTCGTGCTTCGCACTCGACAAGTCGCATACCCAACAATCTCGCGCTACGCACTCGACATCCCCCTTTATGAGCGCCACTTCGTGGCTATGAAGTTTGTGATTTGGAATATCAATCTTGCGCTTCGCGCTCGATAAGACATATCCCCATTAAACCCCCTTTATGACAGAATTTATTTCAAACTAATATCGGCGAGCTCTGTAAGAGCTACGAAAACATGCACAAATTAAAAATCGGCAGTCTTATTTCAAAATAGCAGTCGAATAACCTATTTAAGGAAAAGTTCCACAGCATATATATGAAAATACTGTTTTTCCGACTGATGTTTCAATGAAATTTAGCTTAGATAAGCATAGCATAAGCACAGATGCATTACTGCACAAATTATTAGACCAAGATAGATCTCATTAGATCCAGATGGATCTCACCCCCTTTTTACATAAAATATAATATATAAAGCACATAATGAATGCAAGAATGACCCAAGCCCACTGGCTAACATGACTTCCTGCAAAGCAATACAAGCACAAATGCTATGGAACATCATGTTTTATATCGCAATTGGATTCATTAACTTATCTAATAATTAATCATTTTTACGGTGCCCATCGCGCAATTCCAAGAATAATCATTGTGCTTTACAACAAAGATTTACAAATAAAACGTGAAAGAAATTACAGCCACTCACTTCTTTGGGAACAACTGAGTTTTTAGAATAGGCCTATGAGAGATTGAACTTGAAAATGGGTGCAAATAGTTTGGAGATATAGTTTGAGACGCTGTTTCTCGAGAATATTGTGACGGGGTATTTCATGTTCACTGCATTATTTTAGCAACTATATAGAGATGGTCAACACGTCAACGGTAAAAATGAATTTCTAAGGGTGATTATAAGGGGCAAAACAAATGTAAAACACTTTGATTTTCTTCGATATGTTTTCTAGAGCCGGTGTTCTACCTTAACAATAAAAAAACAAAAAATCAATTATTCAGGATATCTTGATAATTTGGGGTCAAAAACTGCAGAAGGTCAAATTTGACACTTATTGCTGATTGATGGAGACACACGGCTAAATAAAAATGTGACAAATAATACATTAAAATAAAGTTAATTACACTCTGAACACAATGCTGAAAGGAAAACTGAAAAAAAGCAAACGGTTTTTGAAATAGGGCCATTTTTTATTTTTTCATGATAAAAACTAAGTCCTTATAGATGTCATATTCACATGCTCAAAGGGACCGAACCATTATGTCCAATAGGGATTAAAATATACCCACGTTCATCATGGTGAACTTAACGTAAATGCATTTAACTAATATAATAAATACTAAGTATATTACTTTGTTTATAGTTCACACTTGATTAATAAATCAGTTCAACTATCGTCTGAGCCTAGAGGTAATCCTTTTTATGATACAAACACGAATCAAAACACACAACTCAGTCAATTACCCCCCATCAGACTGTACCATATTACGAAAAAATGTTTATACGTATTTTCCTTTACTGAAATCTTGTTAATTTCGACAAAATATGATCATAAGTTTTGTCCCATTTCTAGAAGCAACTGACATAGAAAGTTTCACTGTAATTTTATGTTTTTCCTCAAACACTGAAGAGACATTTTAGATGCGAATGAAAGCCTGATCTGAACCAAACATTGCAAATTTTGCCGAACATATGACGCGTCCGATGTGTTTATAATCTCTAAATTAGAACATTAATGTTCTTGAAAATATGAGAAGTGGTGCACACTAGTGTTCATTTTAATAATCAAGACGCGTCACGTGTGTTCTAAAACCAATTTTTGAATGCTGGTGTTCAACTTATGCAAAATAGTTAGAACACCCGTATTCACATTTTGGGTAACAGCCCGCTAGTCCGAAGGTTTGCTAGTCCAAAAATGAAATAAGGTTCGCCAGTCCAAAAGCGTATTTTCCTACACTGCACATTTTGCCTAACACATGACGCCTACCGGACGCGTCCAATGTGTTCATAATCTCTATTTAGAACGCCAATGTTCTCGAAAAATATGGTAAGTAGTGCAACCTAGTGTTCATTTTCTTAATTTAGAACACTGTTAATAATCAGGACGCGTCACATGCGTTCTAAAACCAATTTTTGATGCTATTTTAAAGACGACTTAATAAAGATTTTCAGTGTGTTGAAAAAAGATCAAAACCTTTAACAAATTGGAAAATAGATTTTTTTCTGTCTAAAAAATGGAAATAATATCAAATCTAGATCATTCGCATATCAAAATGACCGTATTTTGTAGAGGAATTTAAAAAAGTCAAATTCAAATCATATAGATAAAAATGTTTCAAGACGCAATAGCTATGATTGATGCAGGTATTAATCACACAGCGGGGAACTACTTTCAATGACAGAGTAACAAATCCCGAAATATTTTAATAAGTTCCCTGGGCGTAAGACTGATTGGCTAAAGTGTCCCCGCTCCTTTATTATTGGTCAATTCAATTAACATTTAAAAATACTTCAGATTTTCTGATAATTGTCAAATTTGCAGTATTTCATATTTTTACTATATAGTTTGAAAATACTGAAAAATATATATTACTTATTAAAATATTTCGGGATTTGTTAAATAATAAGAATTTCCAGCAGTTTTTCTGTTGTGAAATGTGATTTCCTTTGATCAATTTCAACAAGTAAGGTGTCATTTTAAAGCTTAGAAACAGCTATAACAGATGAAATGATATAATCAAAATTGATATCATCTCCAGGCTCCCCACCCCCCTCTTTCGAGGTGAGCCATCACATTTGTGCTACGGTCTTATCTGAATAAGATTGGATGATTCAAACTGTGTAAATTTATCGGATTCCGAACAAAGATTTTTAAAAGTACGACCAAAAGACGACATTTTCAACATGTTTCTTCATAATTCAAGACTAATAAAACATAAAATACTATTTAAATATTATGATAGGTTACCGTAAGTAAGTATGCATATTCTCGCTTCATTGAACAACCTGAATTTTAATCGTGTTTTACTCAAAAGTTGTGATTGCACATTTCTTTAAACCAAAAAAAGTCAGATTGACACACATCGGTGCCATAATTAATATCGTACCGAATCTGCGTCAATCATATTAAAATAAGGAATAAACAGGCTCTCTTCCGATAACTCAATTATTACTCAATTTGACTTTTGTACTAATGAAGTATCTTTCTGGCATGGAAAATATCGGGTTAGCACCAGTTTACGGTTACCAGGTTACCGTATGCGTTAACCCAACTGTAAAGTGCATAACGGTTATCGCTACGGTATTCGCTGACGCTATTTAGGAAGCTAGCCTCAGGGACTGATTTATAGATATGCATGAGTTATCTTTATAATGGAATAACACCCACTTAATCAAATGTGTGTGGAAGTTTATAATTTCTAGTCCCTAGTGCTGCATACGCATATGGCAATGAAACCATGAAGTTAATTTGTACCCTGTTGTGATCACTGAGCGTGAATAACTGTAGTCATTTTGTTCTGATCAACATCATCCGATTAGTTTTGCCAGAAATGAGAACACAATATGCGCATCATAACTGTTATGATGCGCATAACGTATGTCCCACATTAATTTAACGTCAAAATCGGGCTGTTTTACGCTATTTCCAAGTCAAGCGGTAATATCAACCGCTACATTTAACGTTTGCGTTCTCTCTGAGAGAAATCGCAACAGGTACTTGCACGTTAAGTTGTGTACCATACAAATCAATGAGAAAAGCTGTCAGAAGGCGACATTGGCTTGAACAATAGCAAACTACAGCTCTTAATTTCTGGATGTTGATTGGGAAACGGTTGTTTTAATAAGCAATGATAAGCATTAGTTAATGTGTGCACTATGTTAGACCATGTGTGTAAGTCAAGGTGACACACTTTGATTGTATAAAAATACACGAAGTGAAAATATAAGTTGATTTTTACGTACAGCTCTAATTAAAATTTAGTTCAATAAGGCTTCCGTTGACGCTATTTTAACAGCTGCTCATTTGCATTTGAATAGAAATATGGTTAACGTCGAAAATAGCGATCGCGGATTTACAAGACAATCTCTCAAATATCATTGATTTAAATATACGTTGCGGAAGTAGTGACGTCATTTGTTGCAAAATGAACCCAACACGTTTGATCTGGTTCCATACAAACGATAATGTCGAAAATGATTCCACTGATCCATGGTATGCTACGGATAGTAACAGGTCATAATTTGTGCAATTCACTCGTTACATGTTTGTCTAAATAACCTTTCAAATAGCTTTGTATGCGCTACATGTAGGTTGTAGTATGCAGTTACTTCCTTCATAATCATGATAAGGTGTTGATGCACAACTAGGCAACAACTTTGTGCGGCCGGCCGCAACCTGGCCACAACTTCAACTTTCCAAGGTGGCGACCGTAGGCTTGACTATACACCTCTAAATAATTTCAAAACATGCAATGAATAGTTTACAATAATCTTGAGGTGAATAGTTAAACTTACTGTCGCCATTTGTGAAAATTAAGGCTGTGGCCAGGTTGCGACAGGCCGTACAAAGTTGTGGCCTAATTGTACTCCAACGCATAAGTACGCTTTGTTTAATAATTTAACATTTTATATTTATATTGACGGAAAAGAGTGCATTTGGAAAATTTACTTGCAATCTGAAAAAGTGGATATTGATAAAACATTTATTTTCATACGATAATGACTTTATCAAAATAACTTAAATATCAAAATAGAGCTAATAGAAGAAAGAAGAGATATTAAACACGAGAAGTTGGTCGCTGTTTGAAAATTCTATGGCGAAGTCCATTTTGATATCATTTTTCTAATGCAAATTTGGTTTTGAACAACCAATATAGATGGATGCACAGTGTAGTAAGTAAAAAAAAACTTATTCACATACACGACACTGCTGGGTTTGTGTTTAATCCAATTCCTCTTTTTAAATCGTAAATACCCGTTTTGCTAAAGAAAAAACGTATTTGTTTGCTTCAAATGAAGACACATTGTCGCAAATTTAGCAATTTACAGAGTAAAAGTATCCAATACCTTAAGCTATGTCTACTTCCTTCATTGACAATTCACTAACAAAAGAGTGAGCTACGTCTTGAGACTGTAAATCATGCCTCCTGTCATAGCAACCATGCTGTAAGCAAAGTTTGTCATTCAGCCGAGTCATTTCTATTGCTTTTTACCGTTACAACCTCATTTCCAGGAAAGGTTTAATCAAACGAATAAAAAACAAATTGCTGTTTTTTCGACGAAAACAATTACAATGGTGTTACAAACGTGCATGTGACTGCATCTGCTGTTTTAGAGTATTTATGCATACGTATACAGCTTTACGATTTTACATTCGTCAAAAAGTATTTTTTTATGAAATCAAATGATCGTAACGTACATATTTTAAATGTTTTTACACATTGAAAAGTGTCATTGATTTAATGAGATTCTTGATTCTATCATTATTTTCGTTTAATAATAACCATTATTACTTGTTGCCTTTGTATCCCAAAATTCTTAATTAGCCTTATTTTATTCCGATATGTTTTGAAATGGTCTATATACTCTTTGTTTTCATACCTATCAAAGGTATTTTTACGGGTAAATACTACCTTATCCAAGGTTAATTTAAGGAATAGTAATTATTTTTTTTCTGATATGACCAAGATAATAGTGTATACTTTTAAAAACTTGAAGTACACAGCAAGCAATCTGACTCTGTTACGAGATCCATAGCCTATCCGTTGCAATCTACAATGTTGCAAACTGGTGGTTTTGTATTGTGTAAGAGACTATTAATAATTGTTAGGATTGATTCACAGATATCAACTCGTAGATATGGATACTTCTCTTAATTCCGTAATACGTTTCACCGCGTCGTTTTCATGAATACCCTCCAATTTGGAGGGGCCAAATATGGTCAAAATCCGCGAACGTCGTCTTTTTTTTCATGAATATGCCTTCAACATTATGAAATACGTGAAACCACTGTCAATAACAAACAGTGAATAATATGCCCGGCACCTCTATTCGCGCTACGCAGTTTAGTGTTGCTGCTTATGTTGTATGCTTGTATAAATGATAATTTATGTGTAATTATTGTTCCATTTATTGGTTATTTGTCATTTGCCGAATAAATATGAAATGAAATGAAATGTTAATCTATATATTTCTTTTAAAAATCAGACTGCGCCATACTTTGCGTACAAACAGTGCCCTTTTATGCGCCAAGACACGCGTTGACTGTGAAACGCTTATAGCCGCGCGCGTAGCGCTCTAGTACACTCAAAGAAATATGTGAAATGCTTGAAGTAAAAAGGCGCTATGTATTTTGAATTTTACAAAATCAAAGTTCAAAACAAACAAGTACACGACCTAATGCATTAAAAAGATTAAATAGCAACTTCACTGCAAGTCACTTGTATGCATATTTTACTCCCAGGGAAGCATTTCATTCAGAGCGGTAGCAAAAAAACAAATAAAAAAAAGCTCTTTGCTTTTTGAAATCACAAAATGTGTAATTACTTCAAATTCTGGAATTTGACGTTGATGTCTATCTGAGGTACCTGGATATCATTTCTGCAAGGATTTGCTTCAGTTGTTTTCGAGTAATGGGCTAATATACGTGAAATTTGCATAAAATGAGTACATGAAAAAGCTTGCTTCTGACAGTCATAATTTCTAATCAAAAAAATATTTGTGTATTTATTTGAAAAATTCTTTTTTAAACAATTTTCAAATATACACATGTGTCTCAATGTGTGCAGCAAATTCTTCAATTTGACCCACTTTTGTTTCATTTTTTGTAAAAAATTATACCA
>JXSR01S015108.1:21622-32784 GCA_000969725.1 Ophiothrix spiculata | reverse complement strand
GAGAAACTTCATAGTCATCATACTTCTCTGACAACACTTGTTTTTGACACAATTTGAGTTTATTTAAAATTCAAATAATCAATCAAAATGGCATTATATCATATTGGGATTTGAAAATTAAAACTTACAGGGACCAAATGTAAGTGTTCACATGTACATTGAGTGAATATGGAGCTGACAAAATACAATATTTCCTGCGTTAGTCAGGAAAGAAATATTTCAATTTATAAATAGCTAATAATTGTATTGAGTCTTTATTTAATTCGCTGTGATATCTTGACATTTTCTTACAACACAAAAAACCTTTATTTTGTTTTCTGTTTTATCGAATTCTCTGTTTTCATATAGTCAGAGCAAGAGCATATTGAGACTTCATGAATGATGTTTTTCCAAGGTAAATAACTCAAAAGCGCAATAGTAACATTCAACCCATACCCTTCAAAACAGATGCTAATTAAAACATCAAATTATATATTTAAAGGGACTAGCCTAGATTCCACTTAGAATTAAAAACTTATGGACATTCTTTAAATAAAGCTTAAAAGTGTAGTAAAATCCAAAAAACTACATAAATTTACACAAAAATGGCTCAAATTGACAGCGAAGTGATTTGCAATATATCAATATGTGATGTTGGTGTGACTATCCAGTGTTTTCTTAATCCAAAATTTGTACCTCAGATGGATTTACCAGATAAAAGATCAAATGAAGCTCTTGGAGATAAGTTAATACATATCAAAAGAGAAACAATTTTATCAAAAAATAATTTTGTTTACCCATCACAGGTGTAGAAACAAGATCTTTTAAAGATTTGAAACTAAAAACACTTTTTCCTCTGTTACACAAATTCAACGGAAACTACTGGTAGGATATGTTAGTACAATCATGTACTATCGATACATGTGAAAACAATATATAGTCGGAAAATCAGCGGACAGGATCTAGGCCAGTCCCTTTAACTTGTTCCCTTATGTATGAATAGGTTCATTGTTACAAATCCATAAATAGTCATATTTAAGTGATGTTTTTCCACTAATCTTACAGCTTCACCATACTGTAACTATTTTTATATCTTAACACTGATCTAATGCAGTTTTAAGTTTACAATAGTTTTAAAAAATATTTCTTTTTTAAATGTTACACCGTTTTAGTTAAAAAACCCACAAAGGTTTTAGGTTTACAATAGTCTTTTTTTAATGTTAGACAGGTTAAGAAATATCAGGTTTTCAAAATGTTAAAACTAAAATTATTCTCACCCCTTGCTGTAGCTTCATATACCGCTAACCAGTGTCCCAACTCTTGCCACAATAATTTTTATTTTAAATTGTGGACCCTTATTAGTCCAAAGATATGCAATGCAATCAAATCGGCAAACTTATTTGATGATGCTCATTCTTACTACCAGAAAAATTGATTTTGAGCATTAAAATTATGAGCATTTGTACATTAGTACATGTACTAAATCTGTATCACTCAATCCGGTTTTAAACAGAACGACAATTTCATATATTTTGTAAGAAATCAAAACTTCAAGATGAAATACTGCATTGATTACCTGATGAAATAAATACATATAGATGGTACCAAATTTTTATTCATCAGATAAATTTCTTTTAGTCTTAAGTTATATATAATTCGGCATGCTAGATAACAATGGAAACTTGAATGCAAATTTACATGTATCAGTTTCCTGTCTTACAAAAACATTGAACTTCACTGGAAAGGATACGTACAATTTAATATCATCAAGTTTTTCTACAGCAAAAATAAATCTAATACTGTTTTTCTAACAATTTGAAATGTTTTGTTAAGGATTTTATTGGGTTAGACCTATCATGTTCTGTTGACTAAGCATCATTTTCAGTTTTTGAAATCGCACTTTGTATTTTACTGCAATTGAAGTGTTATCTTTCAAAACCTATTATAAATGTTAGAAGTTAAACGTGTCAGAGATAAAATCGATATACTCAAGGCTCAGTTGAGCAGTAGTCTTGTTTCTCATACAAGCAAGAAGTGATGAGAATACTGAAAGGTTGCAAACAGGGGCATTAAACAACTTAAAACCGTATCACTTGATATCACTCACTCACTCACTAAGGCGACCTCGGTCGGACTCCTATGATGCCTCTCCAACTTCCTGGTCATTTTTGAGGCTGTTTTAGTCATATTTATAATTCTTAGATTATAAACGGGCATTATTGGGTGAAAGAACGACATGTATTCTACAAATAGTCAAAATTTCAGCAGAGTATTACCTGGAAATTTTCACTTTTAGAAGTTTACATGCTTTTCTATGGGGTTGACCACTAATTTTTGTCGCAAAAAAGGGGGGGGGGCCTTTAAATTTTTCACCCTCATAAGGGGGGGGGGGAACCTTGAAAAAAATTACCACAAACTTTCCAGTAAAAATCGAGTTTACATGCTTTTCTATGGGGTTGACCACAAATTTTTGTCGCAAAATGTGGGGGGGGGGCCTTAAATTTTTTTAGGTCCTAAAGGGGGCCCCCGAAATTTTCCGCGAGAATTGTTTTTTGCATCAGGCCCCCCCCCCCCTTACAAGTGTTTGTGAATGATCCCTTATGTCATTACCGCCCTGTTTTCCCAAGTATGAATTGGCAAAACACTGGGATCAGGCTAATATTCGGCGAATACTCTGGCGGAGAAATTTCTGACTATTTTCCAAATCAAATGTCAGAAAATGAAAGAAGACACTCAAATAAAAACAAAATTATCAAGCCCAATTAAAGTCATGCCTCTCAGCTTGAATATGAGCTATGTGTCAACGTACGTGTAGGTCAGCGGTGTGAAATATCAACGTTCTCCTACACTGAAAACATTATTTCGTCAAACGTGGTGGAAAAGTCGTCAAACAGGGGTTATATGTGAACATGGTGAAGGACGAGTTTGAACGATTGACAAATGTACTTTTCGTTAATTGACAAATGCATATTGTCATGAGCCAAGGTCAAGACAAACTAATGAAGGTATGGCAAGCTATGTTGAAAAACTTCTTTGAGCACGACTAACCATACTTGAGAGCTGACGAATTTGCATGACGAACGATATCGTATATAACAGGTTTCCGTACCTTCAAGAAGTGGCGTGGCGTTTTATTCTCGAGTCGATTGCACAGGAGGACAATTAGCGACAACACCTCTTTCGATTCGGATAGAACAACTCTTTAATTCCAGGTTAGGTTTGTGCCTAGCCTATCATCACATTCCTACCAAACCGCATTGGATTCGGAGTCGGACAGAACAACACTACTGGACTCAGAATTCTCGTACTCATACTTAAGCTTACTCATACTTCATCATCAGATTCTGACCAGACTAGTCCATCTAGATGGACCTCACAACCGAGCGACGTAGGCAAACGCGAAGCGTTCGTTTGCGAGGTCCATCTGGATGGACTAGACCAGACAGACATTGCAAAACCTGCAAGCAGAACCTGAGTGTTTCGTCTTGTTGATTTCACATGGATTAAGCCATACCTAAATGGAATTAGTCTACCGAAAACAAAACCTCTTAAAAACTAGTGTCACATGACAAATTAAGTGAAAAATTATTATTCTTGGATGACAAATTATTTTTTTCTTATGACAAACTAATTTTTCAGCATGAGTAATTGTCATGAGAAAGTCGTCATACTAGACCGTTTTTCATGACCAATTATAATTCGTCGTTCAATACTTGTATGACAAATTCCACGACAAATTATAGTTTGTCATACTAGACCATTTTCATGACAACTTATTATTTGTCAAATGATGAAACAAAATTTTCAGTGTACTAGGTAATGGGGGAAGGCCGGATTACAGGTGTCCCAAAACCAGGAGTCCGGAATGATAGGAATGGTAGTCTCCCGTTCATATTGTCCGGGTTCTACAGTAAAGTATAGGCTAACAACTCTCACACACCATTAGCTTCACGCTTTATTCCGTTATGGTCTATGGAGGGCGGACTTAGATTCCAGGGGGACTAAAAATAATTTACATCGGATCTAATTGAACTACACGGAACAAGTCGCAATCAATGATTTATTGATCAAACATGTACAGGTGCGTTCTACAGAGTTGAATAGTAGCTAGGACACTCAGTCACACGGACGCTGTATTTCAGTACACAGGTCCAGAATATTTTGCTTAGAATATTATATGCTGACGACAAAATGATGTAACTCATCGAATAAAACAGTGGGTACTTGCTTACCGGGGTAAAAGTTATATAAAGTCCCACCCATAATCCGCTGATTGTTATTGATTTTAATGACCAAGAGAATTATTTGTTGTAAATAGAGACATTTAAAACGTCATTTTACAAACCAAATAGGCCCAAGTATAAATGTTGTAGTTTATATGATGCCATTTTGGGACAAAGTTGATAGTTTTTGAGACAAAAGGTATAGTTGCTAAGTGACAAGAAGTAATAACGGGAGAAGCCAAACCAATTTCCGCAGTGGAAGCCATGAAATATATGTTTAGTAAATATAGTTTAGTTATATATGTAACTAAAACTATAAATGAAATACACTTTAGCAAATGTTTAGTATCATTATTTTTGAAATAGTTCTAAATGATAAAAGGTCAATCGCTTCATTTGTATCTGAGCTACATGATTCAATGATAATTATAATAAAAATATACGTCTCCCTTTCTTTAATTAAAACCAAAATGATCGGTTCAAACCTCGGCATCATGGGCACGGGTAGCGTATTTATATATGTAATATGATACTTTATCATTCCCCGTATAAATAGTTACATTTGCGCTTCGACAAATCTCCCCTATTAGATCATAAGTCATGAATTGTTCTGAAAAAGTGTAACATACCACTAAATGAGAAAAACATCACCAATCTTAATATTTCTCAACACAGGATTAAATATGAACATTTTGCTACCATTAAAGTATACATTTTTTAAAAGCTCATACTACAAGGATACCAAATATACAATGATACTGACAGTATACAAGGTGTGTGACAATTATACAGGGTGTAACTAAAAAATGTGTTAATTTTACTCTCTTCATAGACCTCTTTTATTCTACACAGCCATCAACTTGAAACAAAACAGGTATAGATTTATATTGATAAAACACAGGGCTCTCAATAAGAAAATAGAACTTTTCACTTAATATCAATACGGTGAAATATACAGGGTAGTTAAAATCATATACACTTCAAAAGGAATGTATACCTCCATGGGCTTTTTGGTGAGTTCTTTATATGTCTTAGCAATAGTTGGTAATGCTTGAGACAAGTTACATTCAAATTTCTGCTTACTATGGCCATTTTGCTGCATTTTTGGTATACAGGGTGATCAAACATGCATTATCTCTCAATAATTAACCTCATCCAATAGATTTTGGTTTATTTGCTACTATTAATCCGTGCAATTACGGTATTATGCATTTACAACAAGCCATTACTGTTATTCAACCACGTTTTCAGAACGTACGAAACTTGTCATGAAAATTTTGACCTTTGAACATTATTTAAACTAGTAGTGGAAATACCCTGAAAATGACAAAGTTTATCCTCACCAAACTATAATTAATACATCACCTACCATTAATTTTTGGACATGGATATGTATATGTAACGCGTTACATCAAAAGGTACAAGTTGTCGGCAAGGCCGATTTTGAGCTACGGCCGTCTGAAGTTGAAAATGAGTGAAAAATGGTCGGGAGGTCGATCTTTAGATATCGTAAAAAATGAGGTCCTTGAAGTATATATTTTCAATGAATGGACTTTGTTTTTGAAAAAATACATTGTAAATGTGAAAAAAATGCGTTGTTTGTGACCAAGTCAGATCCAGTTTTTGCTGAAAATGTCCATGGGACCGTCACTTGAGTACCAAATATGACCAATTTGCACGGCAAATATGAGCGCATTCCGATTATTCTACCTGGCAAATTTGGTTTCGCCGTCTTTGTTGCAGTCTATATAGTATATGTGCCAAATTTGGTGTCAATCGGGCAAGTAAAAGTGCTGATTGCTATGGAGTTTTGAATCGTTCCTTTGAAAACCAGCAATATCTTGAGTTTAAAATGTTCATGATTTTCAAACGCGTTTTTCTCAGAAGTGTGCTTTTTAAATCCGTCAATGTTGTCATTCTTTAATTTGTTATAGCTCGGTCACCGAATGGCCGATGCCTTTAATTTTGGTATCATTTTAAAGCTGATTAAACAGGCTTCCCAGTGATACCAAAAACTCAACGCGTCACATATTTATGTTTCATTAAAACGTGTGTTAAAATGATTCTTGTAGGATTTCAACTTTTGGCATGACGACTTTCGAAAGATTGGTATGTTTACGTATTCATATTCATATTCATATTCATATTCAATACTTTATTTCAACACGGTAAAATCAATTCAACAAAGTTGTTCTTCCATTGATCCGTATATAAAAGCACAAAAATTAGAACTAGACATAAAACAAAACAGATTATGTATAAAATTAAACAATACTTAAAACCATAAAATAATCTAATACAAAATATACATACAGATAAAGAAATGGGTCTCGTATATACATTAAATTAAAGAATTACTACTAATACTGAACCATATAGAATAAGACATTAAATATTGTATATTATACATTGATATATACAACAGTAAAAGGTAAAAATTCAATTGATGCATATTCATTAATATATATACATATATTATATACAACAGTAAAAGTTAAAAATTAATGCATTGAAAACACTCCGGAAAACAAAGCAATAAATAAAATATTAATTGAAGATTGCCGCTAAATGGTTATTTCATTCCATGGATAAAATTTGATAGATTGCACTTTCTCTTTAGAGTTTCTGGAAGGGAGTTCCATGTTTTAGCACCATGATAAGAAACTGATCGTTTCATGAAATCAGTTTTTGGCCTAGGAATGGCAAGATTTTTATAACCACGGAGGGAATATTTAGAACTGTTTATGTTAAATTTGTTGGTATAAAGATACTGTGGTGCCTGATCATTCATAATCTTAAATGGTCGTTGAAAGATAGAATGTTTGTATTTCTCTTAATGTCTTCAAATTTAGTAATTTAAGTGCATCGGTGCTAGAATCATATTTCGAAGCACCCGTAATAACTTTTGTGGCCCTGTTCTGAATCTTTTGTACTTTTTGATTGATTGTTTCATTGCACGTACCCCAGATTGTATCGCAGTAGTCGAAATGTGGCGAAAGAATACCATTATATAATAACATTAAACACAAGGTTTTGCTTTCCTTAACATATACAGGGATGAGTTGGCTTTTTTAACAATACTTTGAACATGCTGGTTCCACGTTAAGCTATCGTCGATCATTATGCCAAGATGTTTACATGACTTTACTCTGGTGAGTTTAACACCATTGATCATTACATTAATGTCGTTGTCACAGATATCACCAAGACGTGGCTGGGAGCCTAATATTATAAGTTCGGTTTTATTCACATTTAAACTCAATTTGTTGTGTGCAAGCCACTTGGATATTTTACATAGATCATTATTTAGATTGTCGTTAATTTCATGTACATTTTTACCGAATGAATACAATGCTGTGTCATCTGCATACATACTTATGAATGTGTTATTGGAGACAACTTGAGGCAAATCATTTATATACAATAAAAAGTAAAGGTCCTAAGATGGATCCTTGTGGGATACCACATTTTACATAAACTTCATTTGATGTTACATTGTTAACCTTTGTGGTGTGAGACCTGTTACAGTGATAATTTTTAAACCACATACTAGTAATACAATCGTTATCTAGGTCCAATGCCTTTAATTTATTGATAAGAATATCTTGATTTACGGTGTCAAACGCTTTTTTCAGATCTAACATTACCATGGCAACTAGGTTTCCACTATTCCACTAAATTCCTATTACACCAGTGTAGCAGGAATATAAGTCCCCTGTTCTTATTGTCCGGGTTGTACAGTAAAGTATAGGCTAACAACTTTCACGCAACATCAGCTTCATGCTTTATTCCGTTCTGGTCTATGGAAATGCGACATCGACAGAGCTAAGCAGCTCGAAAATCACGATCAAAACGTTAGTTGGATGCAAGTAATTGTACCCCCGGGATAACTGATATATTGTGCCCGGGTAACCAACCCCCGAGTTCCGCAGGTACAGGTTTAAAAGGTGACCTTATGTGAGACTGAAAATTTGCAAAAACTGAGTTAAATGATAACCTATCTGTGATCATAAATCTACTAGGGCCTATCTGTTTGTGATACTCTATCTAAGACCATACCTGTTCAAATAAATACCGTCCCTACCCGAGACCACATGCAAATGTGAAATAAAAAATATTACAAGAAATCGAGTAAATTGTAACTGTACATGCACGGGGAGGGTGGGGTGCGGTGGGTAACTTATATTTGTGTCTGGTAAAACCATCCGAGCTCCGCGGGTTCCGAAGGTGACCCTATATGAGACCAAAATTTGCAACAATGGGTGAAATGATACCCTATCTGACCATGAATCTATACATATCTGTTCGAATGGATAGGCCTACCTTATGCATTTGAACCATATACATGAGCAAATAAATACAATATCTATGTATTTGAAGCACTTTTATTGGCACCATTGTCATTAATTCAACCATTCTTTCTTAGTTTGATAACCGATCAGAGACACAAAAGTCAAATTTGATGAAACTTGCAGAGTACCAGGTCGATTTTGGTATACCCTATAATATTTCAAGACTCGAGACTTGTCCTGGTCGTACCTTTTTGATAAGGCGGGTGGTTGCCCAATCAAAATACCCAGTTACCAGGGACATCCATTTGAACAACGGTGTTTCTATCATTACATAGAATTTCTATGTACATGAATCACTTCTGTTGGCTTTATGTGACTCAAGAAGAAGAAGAAGAAACAGAAAAAGAAAAAAAAGAAGAAGAAGAAGACGAAAATGACGTGAGATACAGAACCCTGCCGAAGCTATGCCCTGCCGAAATCATGTTTTTAGCCCCATGACCCCTGCGTGACCTTTGACCCCTAAGAAGAAAACAAAGAAGAAGAAAGAAAAAAGACGTGAGATACAGAACCCTGCCGAAGCTTTCGGCGGGTATAGAAGAAAGAAACACGTCGGATACAGTACCCTACCGAAGCTTTCGGCAGGGTAAATGCTAAAGTTATGACTCTTTTGAAGACAAAAAAAGCTGGAATTAAACCCAACCATCATTGCTGTGTTTATGAAATCTCAACCTTTTGGGGAATTTTAGGGTGTATTTTGGATCCAGAAGAAATCACTCTTCCGGTGTTTTGTCAAACTGTGGTCACGACTGTTTGTACAACATTATATTTCACTGACCCCCACACCTTTGGAGTCCTTATGATTTGCATTAATTCTGCAAATTAACTGTAACCGGGATGCTCAGTTTGATGATTAACATGGCAGCATATGTGATGGCTAACCCCGAAAAGGGGGACTTTGCGACAGAACAATTCCAAGAAACTGGTGAAAATAGACAGCAAAAAGTAAAGAAAAAAATAAAACATTTCCAGCAGATTTTCTTTTGTCAAATTTGATCGCCTTGATCAAAATCAACAAGGTGTTATTTTAAAGCTTATAAAATGCTGTAAGAGATGAAATGATTAAATCAAAATTGATATCATCTGCAAATTCCCCCCTTTCGGGGTGACGGCATCACATTTAAAACTCAGGCATAAAAGTACTCACAAATTGGTAGCCTAATTTGAACCAAAAATCAACAGTTCTGTAAAACGAATTTCCAAGAGGAAGGAATCTTTTGTAGACTTGAAGAAAAACAACCCATTTTGGTCAGTGATTTTCGTCGTTCATCGCCATCCGGTCCCGGGGGGCTCAAATTTGAAAGTGACAGGGTGTGCAGCACGGACCCCAGAAGAGGGGTCTTTCGGTGACCGGCTAAATAAAGAAATAAAAGGGTCTTTTGGTGAGGATCTTATTGCATTGAATAGGGGTCATTAAGTGAGGCGCTCAAATTTATCGCAAAACTTCAGGTCTTCTAGTGAGGTGTTTGAACAACTATAAATACCATGAAAATTGAAATAATTATCCTTGGGGTATTTAAACCATGATTCACAGGTGTTAACACTCACATAGAGCCAAAATCATCAGAAAATACATGGTAAAACTCACTTATTTATGAAAACAAGAGTCATTCAGTGAGAGCATCTTCTTCGGAAAATGGAGGTCATTCAGTGACAGAGCATGTTGAAAATGGGGGTCATTCAGTGAGAGCAACCTGTGAAAAATTAAAAGGGGGTCATTCGGTGAGAGGAGGTTTGAAAATGGGGGGTCAATGTGGCTGCACATCCCCGTCACATGTTTTTAGGGAGTGACCCCTCCCCCCCGGGCATCCGATACCAAGTTTGATAACACATTCCCACTATAGTCGACAATTTAGTTTCGCAGTGGTATAAATAATAAATTAAATAACTATTTAATTCAGATATTATTAACTTACCACAGAGTCGAAATTTTCTGGGGATATTTTTCATCATTTGTCATCGTTTCCTAAATTTGGAGTTTCCACATTGATCCATTCATGCATAGTCAACATTGGTTTGCATCTTTGCATGCCTAGGCTAGGTTACACTCCGTATGACACTTTGTACGAGAGTACAGTTGTCGTCTGCTCAAGTCGATTCACAAAAAATCATGTTAAAAGTTAGGAAATTCCGAAATCCTGGAAAATGTTTATCAAGTATCATTTAAAATTTCGTCCAACTGTCAAAAGTGCCACAGTAATTCTGTCCACATTTTTAATGTTGATTAGCGAAATAAAGAGGGGAGCGTGGCCGAGCGGTTAGAGCACGGGTCTCGTAATACAGAGATTGTGGGTTCGAGCCCCGGGCCGGGTGGTTTTCGTCTTCTTGTTTCCTTGGGCAAAAAACTTTACTCTACTTGCTCCGTTGTCGGACAGTCACGTAAAGTTGTGGGTCCCCTGTGCGAATGCTCCTTCATGGGGCGCTGCATACAGTGTATAATACCTGATGAGTCTAACATGATGAAAATACTGTTGTTTTCAACCGTCAAATTTTATCCGTCTTGTTGAGTCAACTGTTGCTGTCGAGAAAGTGAAGAACAATGCCTTGCTGCACCGGATATGGGGTGATTGCTTCACGCTGACCTGGGAAAAACTTGCGCAATTTTAGAATG
>JXSR01S015107.1:8406-18641 GCA_000969725.1 Ophiothrix spiculata | reverse complement strand
CCGCTTCCCGCGATTTTTCAGATATTTTGTCAATTTTCAGTAAAAAACTGTCATTTTTGAGT
This sequence comes from Ophiothrix spiculata, assembly GCA_000969725.1. Lineage (NCBI taxonomy): Eukaryota > Metazoa > Echinodermata > Ophiuroidea > Amphilepidida > Ophiotrichidae > Ophiothrix > Ophiothrix spiculata. Next base: position 18,579 of record JXSR01S015107.1, on the reverse strand, counting down.
AAATTTCAAGATTTTTAAAAACAATTTGTAACTGAAATTAGCCGATTTGACAGATTTTTTTGCGCGCATTACAATATATCATAATTTTCCCCCGACCATTTTGGCGGAAAAAAATGTGATTACCACATACACACATCCCCAAGTATTATCACTAACGTACTATGGTATGAAATATATAGTTCTCGACAAAATGATCCAAAAAAAATGAACGGTGTATTATAGGCCTAGTTGATCGTCCAACACCAGTGATTTTAGTATTTATTAACATTGTTTTACATTATTTGAAATAGTTATAATATTTGATTTGATTTCCATTTTTGCATGGAAGTTAATGGGCGGATTATTTTTTTTCGAAACCAATTCTGCCATTTGTAAACTTTTGGGGTAGAACACTAAACAAAGAAGATATCGTAGAGCAACGTATAGCTCAGTGCAATCGGCACGCAACACTATTCTCCCCGATAATGTTGCAGGCACAGCGTGACCAAGAAAAAGGTGAATTAGTTTTTTTTTTAGGATTGAAGGGTGAATCAGGTGGCACCGTTTAGGGAATCAAAAGCAGCCATTTTCAAAAAATAGGGTACTTTTACAAACCCCAGTGTGAAAATGGTGTCGGTAAAATCCCGATTTAGGGTGTGAATAGGGGAAAAAGGGTATATTTTGGCTTCAGAATAAACACCCTTTAGGGGTGTCAAGTTGAAAAACTGTGGTCACGCTATGCCTACAACATTATACTTGAGTGCCCCTCGGAGCAAAATATTCGACACAATTGAAATTCAAATGAACATCTGAAAAATCACTCTAAAGTTTAATCGTCCTGCATTCAGCGACTTAAGGTGCTAATGTGTCACGTGGTTTTGATATCAAGAAAAACATGTTAACTTTCACATTAAATTTCTGAATTAAATACCTCGCAGAAAATATGATCAAATAATGTTATTATGATGATAATGACCTGGGGATATGATATAAGAAATCTGACATGAACAACATTTATAAGATAAAAAGCAGATTACAAACGATTTAAGTATCAGCACGCGGGAAATATTATATGCTTGCAATAAGGTAAAAAGTTCACTTTTTAGTAGATCCTGACGAATGGGTGTGTTGCAGGAACCTATATAAAACTATATCATAATTTCTTTTCCATATTAGAAACAGATTTTATGGAAATAAAATAACACTTAAAACACATATGAGTTCATAATATGATAAAACGGGGTCAAAGGTTCAAGGGCGTGGAATGAAAGTTATTATTAAATTCAAATACCATTCATTGCATTTAATCAACTTTGTCGACCAACCTGGTTGTCGGACAAATCAACTTGATCTAGGATTTTAAATTGGCGCCAACCAAAATATTGCATAATACACATATCGTTTTTCAAACAGCTGATTGACAGTGTGGGTCAGCAAAAAGTGCACTGGATTTAAAGTATCGTGTTAATCAGATTAAGAAAGTACAAACAGACACATGTAACAAATGTTAACATATCTGTTGTTGGATTGTTCTATCAACAAGACTCAGGCTTAAACATATTCATTTACTAACACTTTTCGAAAATGAATCAATTCTCTTGAGATATTTCTCAGACCTATAGATTATTCATACACAATGGCCCGTATTCACAAAAGGGGAATAACTTTATTCCAGGAATAACTTTTTATTTCTTCCATTAGTGACATCATTTGGTATAAGCAAATGAAGAATAAAGTTATTCAACTGACTAGTTATTCCAGGCTTTATAAAATCCAACATAGATCAGGACTGTGGAATGTCCATATTCCAAGAATGACAAATCCAGGAATAAAATCATTCCTGGAATAACTTTTGTGAATACGGGCCTTAGTGTTTATCCGCGTTGAAATCGTCAAACTAATTTCACGCATTTATTAATCATGTTGAGATGCATCCTGTGTATCGCAGAGTGTGTTTTGCAATTTCATATACCTAATCTATCTTTAAAATTAAACTTTTCTTACGTATGAGTATGTTACACGTTCGCGTTTTTAGAACTGCATTAAGCACTACGGAATACGCAACAAGACTAAAGCTGAATTCATACTCGTGACGCATTGCGTTTTGAAACGCACGGAGCATGTGTGCGTTGAATTTTCAGCTCAAATTTACAATGTTCACATGCATGTACACAGTATGAATTCAGCATAATGAATGTGTAAAACATAGCAAGTGATCAATTAAATTGGTCGGGTCAACGCCGCGCAGTATATGAAAAACAAATACCAACAACTTCCTGATCAAAACAATGTTCGTCAATTAAACAATTAATCCCATTCCACAATGAATTCAATCAATTTCACTCGAATTAAGTCATCTCCTTCACTTTTGTTAATATTTAGACGAATTCTACTAGAATCTTGTCACAAAAGAAGATGATTAAATAGAGCTAGATTTTTGATAGTCATAGTTTAAGTATGAGTGTTTTCATGCTGGTTACCGTTACATTCAGTTTATTTGTATTATAATTATTAGTTAGAAGATGCCGTATAGCAGATTGTCCTCTATTCATCAACACATTAGGCCAGGGTTCACCTATTTAAAAGTCCTTAAAAAATGTACAACACCTTAAAAACCTGCTTTATTTTGTATGTCACGTTTTTACAACTTGGCATTTACGATTATAGGTATAACAAAATCCGGATATCTAAGACACAAGATACTTGTTAAACAATCTGTTTTTCTGTCATTATTTCATAATCATATTACTAAATGATATTAAGATTGACCCTTAAATACCACGTATGCACAAATCAGGATTTCTGAAACGGAAATCATATGCTATATGATATGATATTTAGTCTACAATTCTAATTTTATTTTCACCGTGACTGGATAAGCTCATTGAGTCGGCCTGTCTTCAAAAACACACCTATCCGTGTCGCAGTACACAAGTCTAATACAGTTTATGGATCACACTTGAATTCAAAATTTAATTTCTTGATTGGATCAGATCATTTGATCAACAAGTGTTTGAGCGTCCTAGATTCCAAACATTTCTATATAATTATTACTGCACGTATTTACTATGACTATCTATCTCTCGGTTTTTTTCAGTTACGGTTCTTTATTAACAGGTTATTAAATTTTGTATGAAGCAAATTACATACAGTAATAAATTTTGACATGTATGTCTGGTAAAATATTGTTATTCATTTAGACGTTCTATTCCTTTTTTTTTTCTTCCGTAGCAAAGTTGTATTATCCCGTGAGAAAATGCAACAAATTTGATAAAGCTTTTAAGTATAGGTTTACATTTATATGTATGTCAAACCGATCAAAATGTATCAAAAACTCTATTTGATGTCTTCATAAAGAATGAGTAGGATTGTCAAATGCAAACCGCCTTAGGTGTTTCTAGAAAACACCCATTGTCATTTCAATGAGATAAATGCAGGATTAAGTGCAATATTCACAATAAAAATTGCATCTTATAAGATAAAGAAATAGCTTAGTTGAAAGCACACAATTGAACTTTAAATGGTAAAGCATTAAAAAGTCATCCTCTAAATTGCTCATCAATACGCGGCTTGTTGTGTACCGGAAGTAACAAGCACGTGCCATATTGTACAATACGGAAGGACGTGTGTCTTGTCACTGTTTTTCGGCTCCGGACTATGCTTTTTATCCCACGCTGTCTTTGCGCTAGAAATGACTGAAGAATCAAGGAAGTAAGCTTTAGCTTTCAGCCATTTAGCCACTGTACTATCATGATTGATCACTTGCGTATGGTCGACCAAGTCGTTGGGTTGCTATTAGACTAAGTCAGTAGTAATCTGCATGCCTTGTGATGTTTCGATTCATGATTAGTGCTGTATAATTGAACTTTAAAAAGAAGATTTTCATTGTAAAAGATTGCTTGTGGCATTTTGCTTGATTCGATAATTACTTGTTCAAATGAATCCGAAAGGCGTGCATATTGGGCCAATTTGAGGTTCTATACAAGTTAGATCAATGTCAGTATAAGGATGTATTCTTAAAATAATTAATGCTGAGAACTAAAGTACCCGTACACTTTACAGTTAAGCTATTAAACCATTTGTAGGCAATTAATGGTCACAATTCATGAATCATGTTTTTTTAAAGATATCTGTTATGGAGGATACTTGGATCCCAGCGATTTTTAAAGTTAGATTGCGTTATCTGACAGTTGTGTAGAAATAAGTCCTCAAAAGAGCCTTGTAATTCTCATTTGCATGATTAGTGTGCTAAAGATTTACAAATGCAACACATCTATATGATGGCAGCACTGAATGACGATGGTAGAGTTGACTGCAGATTTGCGTCGCTAGATTGATTTTTAGCAAGTAATTATGACTACATTAATGTTGAACCACTTAGATAAGATGTTTCAGCTGCAAACGGCAAGATTACCTAAGGCTTTTAAATTAGGTTTTATGCGAAAAATGATTTGATTTTAAGTGGCTCTAGGAAAATCATTTTATCCAGCTTTATCTTTGACTATTTTGTCAGTTAAACGGTGGCGAGTTAATAGTTTTCGCTAAGAATTGTTAAGTATCGCGGTATCGGTAGAGATCTTTCTATATGTATAACATGTACCAAATTCTTATTTAGAAAGTGCACTATGCTATTTCTTAAAGCTTATTGTCTTTCACAATAATAATAATGATTTACTCTTCTTAAAAGGTAAAAAGTTACAGCATCTTTTGATCAATCTAGCGTTTTAGTTGCTTCAATTCAATTTAAGAGAATTCACTTCTACTTCATTCATGAGACTATGCTGAAAACAAGACATAGATTCAACTACCAATCCATTCATGTCTACCGCAGTATTTCAAATAGTTTACAAAAAAAAAACCGACAAAAAGCAAGCAGAAAGAGAATTTCTAAAGATGTTCAACTTATAGTTTGAAATGTATTCAAATGTTGTCTTATATAAGAGCAAGAGTTAAATGGACTTAAAATGCATTAAACTACGTTGCACTCCATTATCAAAATATCAAAGTTAACTGGTATTTGATAAAACATAGATACGCTACAGCATTAACTCCTTTGGCGGGAAAGTGTGTTGCCAGAAGACAAGATTAATCTTAAACAAGGTGTTGCAATTTACGTCTTGGCCGACAGCATCACTTTGTGGAAAAATCAATGTCTCTCTCACTATTATTGAAATGTACTTTTACATTACATACATGATACAATTTTACTACAAAAGAACCGCGGGGTTTTAGCTACATGTAGAAGCAAGACTGAGGTATATGTAACAGTTAGACCCAAACTAGTCGATACATGTAGTATTAAATGAATAAAGAGCTTGTCAATAATTGCGCGCTTTGCTAATTTTTCAATAATATCATAAATGATGCAAAAACAATAATTTAATTGGTGAAAAGCGTTAAAAGTAAACTGTTATCAATAGTTAAAACGTACAGAGGAATAAAACAAGTTAAAAGTAGGCTTGCAGTCATATAAAATATGTATATATTTTATTTTACGATGCTTTTTGCGACAATGTAATCGCTTTCTTAATAGCTGCACCTGCTTGGTGAACATGAGCAAGCACTTTTCTCCACAAAGCGTTGGGCTGTGTTCGCCTTTATTGCCCGCCTTACAATTCGATTATTTTCCAGCTCATGTATGCACTTTAACTGTATTTTGTTTCAAGTTTAAGGTATTTGATGGAAAGTGAACAACATACATAAACATTTTATTTCGATCGCTTACTGATTCACAATTGATTATTTTGTTAGAATAGTTATTTTAGTTAAGTGTCTTTGAAGATGGAATAATTGGGACTGGGTGAGAAATTTAAAGTGCATCTTGATTAGTTTTACAAAGTGTCTTACTATCTCACCACTGCCATTCCACTAACAATTAGTCATAGTTATTTGAAAAAATTAAGACTAGATTTTGAACATCTTGCAGAAAATTTGTGCAAGTATCAATAATCTTTCTATAGTATGATTTGCATGGAAAACGGAAACTTCCTTTTTTTTACCTAAATATTTGAGTTTAAAAGACTCAACCCAAAAAACTATCGGTTTTGATGTTATCACATTTGCGTTGTCGCACTTCAAACTAAATGTATATCTATCCTATAGGCGTTGCTGGTACAGGAAAAACTACGCTATTGCCTGTTAGTTGAAGCAACTCGCTTTAGCTTGTCAGATGAGAAACCATAGTTGATCAGACGATGATAGTTTACACGTCTCAGTTACACAAAACATTAAATATGTCTATCAATATGTTATTCACAAATCATAGACACAGGCCAACATGTCTTCAATTTGTTTATTTTTTAATTTGAAATAGTTATAAACTATTTTGCATATAACAAGTTGATTATCAGGTAAACTACATACTACAGGCTTAAGACAGACATTATAGGCAACTGTTTGGTTATTACATTTAAGAACCTATATCATTAGTTCATAATAATGAACTTTTACACAATTTAAAATGTTTGATCTTTTAAGTGCGTGAGTAAACAAATAACATTTAATGACACAAAGCGGGAACAAATTGTAATTTAAACCAGAGCGACACAGCCACAAAAAGATGTAAACGCCATTGTTAACTTTATACATACACGCGAGATATTAACCTTTTACACACAAATAATGTTATATATTGTGTCTTTTAACTGAATCTGTCCATTTATTTCCCTTTCTTTCTCGAAGCTCGATTATAGGATCACAATGTTGAAAAGATGTCAGCATCATTATGTAAAAAGATTATTAACAAAACTGTATTAAATTTCTTGAGTCAAAATGGACATGGACTTTTTCTATAATCTGCGCGCAAAATATTAAGGCACTTGAGTCATTATATGAAAACAGCTGACACAGTCCTGTAAGTATCGACCCAGCCTCGTTCGATAGTCTAAACATTGGCGATATTATTACTTCGCCTGTATAATGCACTACCACTCTTATGTAAAAAGGCGACGTAAATGAATCGGTTATTGTACCTCTTTTAAATAATAAAGAGAAGGTGGAAAAAAGAACAGCCAATCTTGAACAGGCTTATTTGATAAGGATGAAAATTGATTTTTAAATTACTGACGTGTCGGTAAGCTAACAACAGTGAAATGGATGATCGTATCCGAGAGACTAGTATGAATTAGCTATTTGATACAATTAAGGTGTTTTTAATGAATTTTGATAGTTTTTGTTTGGTAATTTGATTAATCGATCGAAGTGCTTGATAGCAAAATGAATTCATTGGCTGGTAATTATTACTCCACCGACTGACCATTACTCACGACACTGGTCAGCATGGTCATTGACTAGGCTTAGTTCAAAAAGAGGTGACGAATTTCATTACAATTTCTCTTTAGTTTTTGAATGGAGTGTTATGTGTTTTATGCTTTAATTTTGCATACCATATACCCCATATACAACTCTAGGAAAGAAGGAGAGACGGAGAAACGGACCCTCGTCGGCGGAAACAGAAAAGGAGGGGAGATGGAAAAGGAGGAGGACGGGAGAATTTAGGCAAATTTTAGCAGAAATTACCCATTTTAGCCAAAAATGAGGAGTTTTTTTAAAAGCTGTTGGAATTTTATTTGGTGGGGGGCGTACCTTTTCAAGTTGCCCCCACCCCATGGGGGGGGGGGGGGGGGGGGAGCCAGTTTCACTTCTTGCCCTGGGCGCCAGACACCCTCGCTACGCCGCTGCGGGAGAAGATGAAGAAGGACGGAGATAATGAAAATGGGGATGGAAATATGAAATTAGGGTGATGAAGAGAAGAAAAGGATGGTGGAGGTAGAGATGATGATGATGATGATGATGATAAGTTTGATTGGGAGATTAAAAGCAAGAGGAACTTGAGAACTTGGTGGAGAAAAAAGGAGGAACAACAGAGTAGGACACATGATTTGTCTCTTACAAATCTATTTTTATATCAAAATCAGAATCAACCTTGTAACATACACTTGACTTTGATGACATAATATTGACAACCTCCGACGACTCTTTGCCATGATTATCAAAATAATCATAAACAGGAAGCACGACTAATGAACATACGTACCGACTCACAGATAAGTTGACCTCGACCATGTATCATTCTAATTGTTTCAATTTTGTAGATGATATTTAAGTGTGCGAGCTATTTCGGAAATTAATATTGTAGATGATTGTCAATGGTTAAATTCATTTGCACTTCGTATTCGTTAATTGACATTTAACAATAACTTAAACAAAACATCAAAAGACTAATGTTAAAACAAATTCTTCTTTCACTGTGTAATAGAATTGCAGTTGTCGTAGGTTTAAGTCCTACCATCGTCCTCATTTTAGCCTTCCATCTTGAGAAAGAAACTAGTATACTAGTAAAAATCTATTCATAGATTCTATTTCGAGGAACACTTTTAAGAATCTTTTATTAGACCATCAAAGACCCCTTGTTCATTTTTTAATAGGGATCTTTTTTATTGATTTTTTTCGTGTTTTTAGCATTTTTACCGCCATCTTGGATCTGCAAGCGAATTCTTAATGACCCTGTTTGATAAGTGGGATTGATATAATTCTGTTTATATGATTAGAAATGATCAAATACCCGAATTGGTCAGCATATTAGGGACATATGTGATGTTTATTGACTTTTTTGGTGTTTTTAGCATTTGGCAACCATCTTGGATGCGCAGGTGAATGTAATATTTATTGATTTTTTGATGTTTTTAGCATTTTGGCCGACATTTTGGATCTGCAGTCGAAAACCAAATGGCCTGTTTGATAATTTTGGATGTTATAATCGAATTTATATGATTAAAATTGGTCAAATTAGTTATGTCCTGGGTCTGCCCCGTCTATTATTTTTGGGATCTCGAAGTAATCCTTTTTTGGAAAAACTGCTTTCTATTGTGAGTTAGAAGGTATAAACATCGAAACTGTACATTTTTATGACGATTCTTAAAGTTGTATAATATCATGGATATTGAAATATAAACTAAACTGGCATGAAAGAAGAACAACGCAAGCTTTATTTTCAGTTGAAAATTGTGGAGCTGAAGCAAATTTAATATCAATCAACGATCAGCAAAAGAAAAAAATAAAATACTGCTTACATATATTTTGTTCTCATTTATACCAATAAATTCTAGTCATGACTGATTTTTCCGCATCCAGCAATAATTACTCTTCTCTAATTGGCCTCAAACGGAATCAAAAGCAGAGCTATAAACCTACAGACGTCATACTAATTTATCAACACAAGTTGCATTCCCGCTTTTATCAAAATTTGATGAACGGCCTTAATATCGCCAGGAGACTTCAATTACGAACTCGTTATTACGCCCTGGCTTCATGTAAATACCATAGTTATTCGCAGATATACATCAAATAATATAAACCTTAGCAACCTTGATGAGCAGCTTAGAGCCGACAGTATCTTGTCACTGATAATAAAGATCATTTTCTGATACAGTTTTTCATAATGTTACATCCGTAATTTAGGCGCTTGAGCGTGATTCCTCTAATAAATGCTTATAATAGATAGGCTTGGGCGGATGGATTTTATTACGACTTCATTTACAATATTAATTTGGTATTGTGCCATGCTGCCGTTCTAATCAATCAATTTTCTTTTTAATTTGACATAGTATGAAATCACTATTTGTTTCAGTTAACGATCATGGCAAACTTTAAGCCAGATAATCATTCAAAGAACGTTCATCATTCTTATCATAACCATCCTTTCTTCTCTTTACTGGTTTGGTTTCCTTATCTTATCGTTTAATCCTTTTTTGTTCCCGTTTTTCGCCATCCTTTCGACCTCTAAATCACATTTTGTTTCACTCCTCCTCTTTCCCACTGCTCCTCGTCCTCCTGCTGCTGCACCTCCTCCTACTCCTGCTGCTCCTGCTGCTCCTCCTCCTTCCCCTCATGCTCCTGTTCCTCCTTCTGCTCATCCTGCTCCTGCTCCTGCTGTTCCTGCTCCTGCCCCTCCTGCTCCCCCATCACTACCACTTCCTCCTTCTTTTCCTTTTCTTCCTAACAATTCTCAGTCCTCCGCGTGTACTTCACTTATTCTCTTCCTATATCACGTCTTTCATTTTCTTCCTCTTGATGGTTGACTACCGATTGATTGACTACAGAATTGGTACTTTGGTGTGCTCAGGGAATTCAGGTAATTTAGCTTGCGTGGCCCACTTTTCCATTGTAAATCCAAGTGAAGCGAAAGAGTGAAAT
>JXSR01S015106.1:26117-44169 GCA_000969725.1 Ophiothrix spiculata | reverse complement strand
GTCTGGTGTTTGCTGCCGGGTGTATGATACAATTGAACATGTTGAAAATGAAATATAAAGGAGCCTAAGAAAAAACAAAATCACACCCAATTATGAAAATGATCTGAAAACTCAGTATGATAAACATGTAGATTTTGTATATAAAGACTCCCAAAAAAGTATCGCCTCATCTCGAAAAAATGGCTCGCGCGCCAATACGGTACACGCAAACGTAATTTAAAGAATTTGTGTACAAGCGCTGAAATTTCAGCCTTCATTTGACACCTTATTTTTGACAATTGACTGAGAAACATTGAAGTTATGAACTTTTAAAACCCTCAAAGTCGATTTTTAAAAGTTGCTTATTTCATTTTTCGCACTGTACAAACCAGTAACGCAAGAGTACGGATGATAATGAGATGAGTTTAATTACTGGAACACACGGTCATTGGTATCCAAGCATTATCCATCAACAATGATCAATATATGGATTTTTTCAATAATTTTTCATTATTTATCATCGTTATAAATAATGAAAAAACTACATAAAACGAGAGAAACGACATTCCATTGGTAATCATTACTGGCATTAAAGACATGGCGCAGGTACCAGACCACACAGAGGACGAATAACGGTGCGCGATGTTTTTTTAAGGCTAGTAATGCCTGCTAGTTGAATCTGAAGTTTTATATTGTGTCTCATCATTAATAATATGAAAACAAAAACAATATCTTGATGGATGATGGTAAGAATCCAATGACAATGACATATGGTTTGGAAAAAAATAACCGCGAGCTTCAGTGACCACTCACCTCATCTTGATCCTTAGGTCTGCACTACTGGTTTGTACAGTGCAAAAAATGAAATTAGCAACTTTTAAAAATTGACCTCGAGGGTTTTAAATGTTCATAACTTTAGTGTATCTCAGTCAATTATCAGAAATAGGGTGTCAAATGAAAGCTGATATTCAAGCGCTTGTTCACAGTATCTTCAAATTATGTTTGCGAGTACCATATTGGCGCACGAGCCATTTTTTCGAGGCGAGGCGATACTTTTTTGGGAGTCTTTAGTTACTTATGACTATGTATGTCTATATGAATTCGGAAACATGACCATTTTCAAATACTAGTATACCATGATGACAAATTTGGTAGAATAACTTTTGGCCAAGATAGATCATGCATAAAATTATGAAATAAATGAGATAGACCGTCGCCGACTATAAAAGCGGTGCAAATTAATGCGACAGATCGTAAACAGAGAGCCCTGTTTAGATAAAAAATGAGCCTGATTACCAGGCTCCGAAATTGCACGTTTTACTTATCAACTCTTATACAAACGCTATTCCATCTATAATGTACATTCACACGCATGAACGGGAATTCCATGGCATGTAGCGGAGGCTATTGCACGTGCGGGAAATGTTTTATGGTTTTTTATAGCATTGGACAAGTTAGAGACGTCGTACAAAAATCGTGTAACTGGTATTGGTGTAAAGTTTTCAGAAATAATTATTGTGGGAAAAAATAGTTTGCTTAAATAATACTAGCGAGTCAAATGATAAAGAAGTGGGTGTTTAGGAACAAGTGGACAAAACATACGGGAGATAAAGACTCAACGGAAGCAGAGGAAATTCTTGATAGAAATAATACACGGGAGAAAAGAAGTTGATGCAACATGGTACGTATTCAGAGGCAGCGGAGAGCGCGAAGATATCTCGGGAAATCACTGGGGTGATGCGGGTTGAATACTGAATTATGAAGGAAACAATAAAAAGACATTAAAAATATAAATGCAAGTTGAAAATAATTTGCCGAAGCCTGATCGTGACAAACAATAATAGTGTTGAAGCATGGATCTTCGCCCAAGGCCTGTGAAGCTTTTTTTTTTTCTTAATCGGCTGATTTTGTTTTCACCTTGGGCATGGTCAATGGCTTATTTCTTCAACGGAAAACATGAAAATTTTACAAACGACACTCGGTGGATGGTTAAAATGATGATTGTTTTAATTGCTAAAATGGCGATCGTGAAACTCAAGCATACCACTGCTAACGAGATATTTTCGTTGGAATCACGTACTACGAACACCATTTCATGATCGATACTACGCGGCGATAACAAAAGAAGTTGAAGTGTCCCGTTCTACCGCGGTAGTGCTTCAGCACTCACAGATGCATTGACCTGTGTAAACACTCAAGTGTTTGGCTATATTTTCCTACCGCGGCGGGCTCTTGAGAACAATAGACCACGGGATCCCGCACAAAACCGAGGTAGGACGCGGTAGGACGTTTAAATAATTCTGTCACCTTCCCTAATTGAGTAGCAACGTCCTGAAGCCTACTTACCATCTAGTGGCTTCTGTGCAGTGACCTGTGTCTCGGATGAGACATGAAACGTCGCTACTCAATTAAAAGTAAGTCCAGATGACCAGATTCAATTATTTTACTTGATTTTATAATACCTGGATGAATCAAAACCTTCATAAACAAGTTTCAAATTATAAAACATCATTTTTAGTTTATCCATACGCGTGCTTCCTTGTCATCCTCCTTTACGGGAAGTGTTGAGTTTTTGTTTCATGAAACGTCGCATTCTTTTAATGATTCCTCCATCAATGTAATGTTCATCAATTCTTTCCTTTTAAACAAATGTTGCATTACAAATTTTGCCTGTTTCCGTTGGGATTCCTGGTCATGTTCCTGGACTAATATAAAGAGTGTAAAACAGTATATTTTGAGCGCACATTGATCCATGTCAGAATAAGGAGCAGCTTCTACAACAAATTTCTCTCCAAATGCGAGGTACAAAGCCGCACATGCAATAAAAAGCCTTGCAAAGCATTGTGCCATGATGACTAAAAACCAAGATGATGCAATTACATTTTAAAGAACAAATGAAAGATGGTTAAACACAAATTAAATTTATATATGAGTATACTTTAAAGTATAAAAAAGTATAAATTATAAAAGTTCAATGTTTGGCAGCTCAAATCTGTTCCCATGTTTTTTACAAATCTGAAAGTTAATATAAAGTGTTGTCCACCATGTACAAACTCTTCGAGTCACCGTAAAGGCAATTTCAGAAAGGCCATATTAATAATGCTGACAAATCTTTATAGAACATTTATGAATGGATGGTCAAACCAAATTGATAAACATCACAAGCTGCTACTCAAAAGTAATAATAACAGTACTTACTTGGCTCAAGTTGAGTCTGCTCCATCTTCTGGTATGGTTGTAGTGCAGTTGCACTTTGCACATGTGGAGCCTGCACCTTCCTCGTATGGCTATGAGTACAATTACTCTTAGCACAAAGTGGTTGCCCGTCTATTTTGACTGGTGTGTATTCCATACATGGTCCGCACCTGATGCACACTGCTTGCTGTGTTAAGAAATAATAAGATATGGTAATAGTTCTTGCAATCTAATAATACACACTAAAGATTATATTTCTTATCAATAAATTATGAAGCCATTGGTGCACTTTACTGCGAAATGTGTCCTATGCAGGCAGTTTAGCTGAAGTCAAACTGTGACTTGACAGCAATAACAGCTTTAATGTCATCTTCCATCTCTGCCTGGCAAGTGTAGTAACGGCTGATATGCAAAATACAACCGTATGTGTTGGCAATTAAGTACAAGTGTATGTGTTGGCCACATTTCCAAACTCTGTGAACTGTTGAATTCAAAATTCAACTGCAGGCCAGTCCACACATTTGTTGCTGCCCATAATATCAATAGCTTAATAAGGTTGTCCATATCTAGCCTTCTAACTATGTTCTCAAGCCAACCGAAAACTCTCACCTCCATGGTCATCATTGTATTATCAGCCTCGGTATAACATGGCAATATTTCATTGATTATATCATCATTTCAATGGGTTAATAAGGTTGTGCATATCTAGCCTTTTAACTATGTTCTCAAGCCAACTGAAAACTCTCACCTCCATGGTCATCATTGTATTATCACCCTTTGTATAACACGGGGATATATCTTACTTTACTACACCTCTTGAATATTTATAAGTTAATAAGTCTTTTTATTGGTCAAATAATGGAGACAAGCAAAAAGTATTTTGGGCTACTTTCCCGCGTGTGCGTTAATGCTCAAGTACAGCCGCACGGGTATGCGTTTACGCGATGCGCCTCGTTGTTTTACACACACATGGGGAAAGTAGTAAAAACTTCCACATGGTACTACCGTATGGCTCACGGCAAAGTATTAAATTTGTGATTTTTGATTTTCAAGTTATGCTTTGACCTTTTTTGAGGTGTAGTAAAACAAATATAACATGGTTTATTTCAGAAAAGTATTGCAAAATACTGTCCCTCGTTGTTGGATGATTGAGACTTCCTCCCTCGGCGAAAGTCTCAATCATCCAACACCTCGGGGACAGTATTTTGCGATACTTCCCCTCAAACCATGTTGTATTTGTATAACATTAAACTTGCCAAACCCATGCTCCACATCGAGATCCACTCGTATCTGAATACACCAAAACCTGTAAGGAATAAGCAAAACACAACTGTTGTTCAAACTGAAAAAATGTGATTTACAGCGCAATATCTCATCAATAACTAGGCTGTCACTTATCAATTTGTATAAATGATCCCAATGTTTTCTATTAATGATTTTAATATTGAAGCCTAGCATAGGATGAAGAGTTGGTGCGTATCTGTATGCCAGAGATTGTGTTGAGTGACTTCCAGATGCAGCGTTATTGTAACAAAAATATCTGACGTGGCTGCAGCAGTCCTATATCTAAACGTTGGAGACTGAGTATGTAATGAGAGTCTTTATGAAGTAGATGGTACTATTGAAGAGTTAGAATCATGTCCATGGACTGCTCTTGGAGCCTGATACTGTCATTCCTGAGGGTAAAGCTGACACTATATGTATCATTCAATCACCTCTCTCTCTCTATCTTGGTCTTTCTGCATTTTCTGTATCATCAATGTCAGTAATGTTTATATTGGGTGATGGTTGTCTGAAAGGTGGACATGAAAGTTTTTAACAAAACATTTTAAACCTTTTTTATTGTCAAAACTCATATGAACCCCCTCAAAATTTTCCATTCACCAAGTATTTATGAACACTCCCCAATTAGAGTGCATACAATATTTATGAACAAGGAGCAGAACCTGCAGCTGCTGGAGTATTCTCTTCTATATACTCTTGCTTTCCATTGCTCAATATTTTCCAACTGATGGGAAAAACAAAAAGCAACTGCATTTAACATGACAAACATGGCCAGTGCCCTTATTTTTGGCCAACCCACACCTTTTGCATTTATAGAAATACATGTTTTCCATTCATCCAGGGTTCCCCCTGATGACGTATGGGTATGTCCTGTGTTTTTGGTCTTCTGCTCTCCGTATAGGTTGCATTTGTAACCACTTTTTAGAAGATCGTTCTTGAGAAGGTGGAGGCGGTGGGGGAGGCAGTGGTGGTTGAAACCACTATTGCTGCGTCATTGGTGGCCATCATGTCCAAGCAGGCCACCTGTACTGATATTGGTAAGGCATATCTGACATACTGGTACCTGTGGAGGCATGGGATGATGGTGATGATGCTTTGCATTTTCTACTTTTCATTTAGGCCTTGACCTTCTATGTTTTCTGGCTCAATGAATGCCAGTGGACTGTGCCCACGTATTACAGGGAGTGAAGGTTGTTCTATTGCTGTATTTAATGGCTCCTGTGCTACCTTGAGTGGCTCAATTGACTTCACTTTCTATAATACACTATCTGTCCCTGTTTTCAGGAATTTTTTTGTTGTTGTATACAAGATGATTTGGTCAGATGAATGCCAGTGCAAAATTGTCTCAGTCAACCATTGTTGCATTTGTCCTTTGGAGTTGATGCATGTTGGCCATCCTCTTTTATATTATGGTGCGACGCATTGTCAACTATAATTATGCTGGGTCCTTGAGGGATGGGGTTAAAACCATTCTAAGAAATGCTTAGGGCCCGGATCACTTCAAAACCCAAGCGGTAGTTCTGGGCAGTTGCTATTGTTTACGACAATACCTACCAGCCAGAACCGGCGGTTTCAGGTTGTCAACCGCCGGTTAAATTTTGAAGTGGTCCCTTAAGGTTCATTTCATTGTAATGATCACCATCCTGAAAAAAAAAGGAG
Organism: Ophiothrix spiculata; assembly: GCA_000969725.1. Classification (NCBI taxonomy): domain Eukaryota; kingdom Metazoa; phylum Echinodermata; class Ophiuroidea; order Amphilepidida; family Ophiotrichidae; genus Ophiothrix; species Ophiothrix spiculata. The sequence goes on along the minus strand of JXSR01S015106.1, from coordinate 38,052 downwards.
TTTTAAATCCTAATTTACCGATGCAATTTTTGATAACATGTCTAGTCATATGTGGGGGAGGGGAGGTGCACCCCTAAATTGCTATGGTTTTGCGATCAAGGGCCACATCTTTACAATCAACCAGAACGTCATAATAACACATTTTTTCAGAAAAAGTGGGTGATTAGCCAAAATATATACATTTTCGTAATTCACACGCTAAGTAGATTTACATCACACTCCATTATAACTTACCTTCTTCAAAACCCAGTGTGTCTTAGCAAACCCCAGAGTGTCATAATTCCAAATGGTTTTACCACAGGATACTCTGTGCGAAGGGCCATGTATAATTTCTTCACAGCATGTGTACACATGTTTATGGGTAATGATTCAGATGATAATATCATTTCACCATCCCAACCACAAAAGACTAGTTTTTGTCCTCAAAAAACATGCATAAAGAAGAACAACAAAATTTTCCCATTTGCTTACATTATTATCTTACACTACATTACACTACAATTGTCTTGCACTACAGTACACTACAGTTTTTGTTAAAGAACGCATTTATAACATTTCACAGTCCAAAATAATCGGGGTGAATTATTCTTCCAGTGTGTCAAAGTCTTTCATTTTCAGAATATTTTGTAGCGTATCATGAGTATCATCAATTTCAAACACAGAGGGAGTATACTTTTTTACCATCTGGTTCCTCTACTGCTTCCATAACCCTGTGATAAACAGCACCCCCTGGAAGTCTGCCTATTCAAAAGAGACGGACAAAATCAATTGTATCATTCTCTAAATCAGTGACGACCCTATCTCAGGCTACACGTACCCGTTCCCCTGCAAATTGTTGAATTTTGCCAAAAAACGACTGACTTTACCTGATTTTCAAAAAAATAAAAACCTTCCAATTCAATTTAGGGTCTGTAGGGGCCGGCCTGTTAAACAGGGAGGGTGTATCGCCTAGTATTGGGGAAATTATTTTATGTGGTTTTGGAATTCATCATGGAAAAAAATATATTAAAATATTTATAAAAAAATGAATAAACAAACTTTCTTTATTTCTCCCTTGAATGCGCACATTGGTCGTTCATTAAATGCTGTCAGTACAGCTGGTTGATGTTGCTCATTTCATCTGATGGTGCCATGTGACAAGAATATGTATACTCAATAAAATTACGCACATTCCGCTGCAATCCAAACACCAGATCATCAGGCACAACTTTCAGCTGGAGGTTCAGAGCGCCCACAAATGGTGAAAGACACTAAATATTGCTGCTGCATAGCAATTGTTATATTGGTCAGGATATCCAAATACCTGTTAAAAAAATAAAGCCATGTTAACAAATGTTGAGAGCTCACACGGAATTGTCAACTCACATCTGATGATTACACAAAATCCTGTCTGTCCTTCATGGGTTTTGTTGTAGGTAAATTCAAGATCTGCATCTCCAAACCTCTTCATAAAACTCATGGAAAAATTGTTACAAATGAGGTATGAAACTTACCCCACTTTCACTCTATACTGTCTTTACACAATGTAATTAAGTTAAAGTCTTAGTTTAAAGCACATATTTTTAAAGCAGTGTACAATTTGACTTAACTTGATTCATCAGCCATGGTTTTGTTCTCCTGAGGTTTCCACCTCAAGGGGATACAGTACTCATTCTCTCATCAATTTGATTGATGCAACTTTTGTTGGTTTGGGTATGAATGGCTAGCCTATGTCAGGGAAAGGGGGTGGTAAGGGGGATCCTACCTTTCATATTCTGAACTGAATGTTTGTACTACATACTTTGTTATTTTGCCCAGATGCAACTTTAGTTCAAAATAAAATTGGAAGGGGCATACAGTATATTATACTATTCTTTCCACACCAGAAAGAAATGGGAATTGACTGTATGATTACCTTATGGACTGTTTGCATCGCCGCTTTTCTGAAAACCGCCCACACACGGCAGAGCTCTGTTCAATTTTTTTCATGAACATTTTGTTTTTATCACTGGCATCGTAAGCTTTACTATGATGTATCTTGCAGATTAATCACAACAAAGGGACGCCTTCTCCTCTTGAAGCAGTGACACCACCCTCGCAGATTGTAAAAAGATTTAAGAGCCGAGTTATTAAATCAACTTCGGTTTTAGATTTACAAGAGAAATTTGACATCATTGAAAAATACTGTTTTGTTTGGCAAAATACAGTTTTTGAGTTTTTAAGTTGGCATCTCTCAGTAACATACCTTGAGGGTCTCAGGAAATTCCTTGTCCATTATGCAAAGGCACCAATGGAAAGCAATATCGAAACAGTCCATCAAATCTTGATATACAACAGGCCAAGTTACAATTGATAAAATGTGGCTCAGCTGAACCACTGCCTTCCGATGACATTCCTCCAGCAATCCTCAAACACGAAACGGGTAGATGTAACGGGTTAGTATCTGGTGGAGAGCCAAATTTTTTTACAGTCTCCAAATTGCCACTAACGGCACTTACTTGGGCAACTCCTCAAATCAAATGACAGACATTTTGATTTGCTTTATGGCCAAATCCTCCTCAGGTATAGCATTGGACATCTTTAGAGTAGCGGCAATGATTACTCAAGTGGTTAGAGGCTCCAAAGTTTTAACAAATGACGAGGGTTCTGCCTTCCATGTTCAAACTGACTGCGAGGATTCAAGTTCAGCATTTGACAATAACGCGAGTCGTGATTCCACTTACTAGGGTTATCGTGCAAGTTAGCGGTATGAAGGGGAAGGGGCAGGGTAATGATGACATCATCGATTACCATGTCTAACATGTGTCCAGGTACTGGAATTTGAATCATTATGCTTTGTGAACTTCTGTCCCTCATTCAAATTCATCAGAAGATGTTTTGTACCATTCTTATTTAGGTCACGGTCAACAAGAACTGAACTATCAGTTGTGGGTGAAGTTCTTGTCATTATCAACTAATATGCATCCCTTATTTGTCATGATATGTTTAATTGCATCATTCATTTCGTCCACTCTTTCTTCATGTCCTCCATTGGCGTCCACAAGGGAAGTGACTGTTGATACAACAATAGTTGTATTTGGTACATGTTCTTGAATTTCAGTTATCATTTCATTACACTCTGTTGCACCTGTTGATTGCTTCTGGTCCGAAGTGCAGTTGTTGGTTATCTATTACTGATTTAATTTAGGTTTTCAAAATGAAGTTAAGCACAACACCAACAGATTAAATTATGAAACAAAAGTATATTGCACACAGTGTTTATAACAGCTCAGTTACAAGTGTCTATCATTACCTGACTGTTCAGGGGCAACTGGTTGAGATGTGATTTCTCTTTGCTTATCTTCACTCGTCACAACAAATGATACAACTATCTGATTTTGATGTTCATCATTTACATGACTGATCAGATACACCCGGTTAGATTGCTTACCACGTAACATGTTCTATCGATTGCATTCTTCAGTGATTGATTGGAGATTGCTCTTAAACGTGTGACCAGGTGGAACTGCCTCTGTTAAGTATCTTTTGATGGATAAGTTATAGAAACATAAAATCATTCTCCCACTGTTTTGACCCACCAACTTCCCTGGGTGTAAACTTCCCATTTTCATACATTTGTAAATATTTGTCAGATCCAAATTTTACAATGTTCCATAGTCCATCATTAGTTACCAATAGAACATCAAAAGTCATCATTCGGTGAAGTTTAAATGCCTTCAGAAATAATGTTGGTAATCTATGTGTGATCGCTCTACTTCGGTAGTATGATGAATCAATGTAACTGGTATTATACTTCCTTTAACGTATCTTTGACATCTGTAATTGAAAAGGAAATAACAAATCTGATTTAATAATTGGAATGTTTAGGAAAATAGATTCACTGCTTTGCATATTCCTGAGAAAGGGAATTTGGATAAAAAATCATACTTCTGAGAACCAAATGTAGTTTTTTTTGTTGGTTTGCTCAGTCAATTGTCAAAAAAAGGGTGTCAAATGAAAGCTGAAACTCCAGCACTTGTGCACACAATCGCCAAATTATATTTGCATATTCTGTATTGGCGCTTGAGCCATTTGTTTGAGGTGAGGCGATACTTTTTTGGGAGTCTTTACTTTTAGGCCTAATTCACTGGTAGTGTTTCTAGATACAAAACACGAGTTCTAAAAATTGAAACTCCAGTGCGTGTATTTTTTTGAAAAGTGCATGTGTTTTAATATATATATAATCATCCTAAAGAATAATATTTAGATCAACAAAAACACACTTTTAAACCAACATTTTAGGAAAGTAGAAACACTGCTCTGCTTATATGCTTACATGAAAAAGATATCGCATATATAATGATATTTCTGAGACCTATTGCAAGTAAATGTTTAAATTCAAGTTATTTTTCATAAGTTCCCATACCCATGTGGAATCATAGCTAATACCTTAAGTGTTAAGTGTTAAAATGAAGGGAAGAGGTTTGTCTACCTTGTTTCAGCTAAAGTAATATTTGTACTAATTTTGAATGATTGTAAAATTGGGTCTTTTATGATTCATGTGAAAATGACTTTAGATAAATAAGTAGTAAGACCTGCCGAGCGTTGGTATTTTGGTAATATATTTCTAATTGCTGATATAGTTTGTTCAATGTTTTTAGGAATTGTACCTAAACTTTCAATAAAGATGTCATTGCACCAAATATGTTCCTCCTTTGCCTTTCCAGCTGGTAATTCCACCGCTATAGAGCTGTGTTTGTATTTCTCGGCATGAGCCAAAGGAAGACATCAGGACGTTTCCATCATTCCTTACTTCCAACGGGATAATTAGCCCTAAGCTGTCACCTACAAGACATGGGTTCATCTTTGTGTGTCATGTTGTTTCATGTTTCTTCAGACAGCATTATCTCCATGTCTGTACTGGTTTGTGCATTTATATGTACCCTAAAAGTAGGGATATCAACGAGAAAATTAAAGTTTCTATCCCATTCGTTTTTATCACACATTTGAATTGTACTCAGTTTCCAAAGTAAAATGACACCAATATTACCTCTGTGGGTCAAACGGTTCCGGAGATATAGATATTTTTGTCCGGAAATTTTGACGCTGTTTGTGCCACAAATAGGGGTAAATTGCCAAAAATGACGATATAAGGAATCTAAGGGCATGCTAAAATGACAACCAAACAAAGAAATTTATTTTTTTCAAATAATTTTCTTCTACTAGTGCCTGACAATAGCTAAAGCTCAATATGGTGCTTTATATTGAAAATATCAGTCCAAGCTTGACATTGTTTGTTCTATTTCACCAAATGGGCCCAACCTTTTTTCCAGAAAAATTACTAAGTCTAGCTCATTAAATATGCATAATGCTGCACAGGCCTAACTTAACACTTTCATTTAAATTTATGTTTATAATATGCCAAAGCTATGCAAACTACATGACATAAAACTACATACCAGGCACACTCTGTCTATATGAACCAAATTCTCGATGCTATGCTGATTCCATCCAGAGAGACTCAGGAAACTCAGCATGGTTTGCTATGTCCAGGCTTAAGATAACCCTACCTACGATTTGCACTGGTAGTCAATTGTACAGACAGATCTGTATTTGACAACATATTTTGAATCGCAGTTTCCGAAGTGATTCACGCTTTGCTCAAAGCTATGAAATATACCATTCTAATCACAAAACTCTGACAATTGCGACGATACAAGACACTTTTTTCAAGCTCTCCTGTGTCATCCAAAAATTAAACACAAACTCAGAGATCCCGAAAAAACAAGTACTTCCAGGGTTTGACCATCTGTTGTGAAGCACAAAAGGTCATTTCCCGAAAGTATCCTTCTTGAATGGAACAAAGGATCTATCTCCTTTAAAATGGATGGTCAATTATTACACAAAAGCAAGTGAATCACATCGGAAAATGCATTTTTGTTACGTTTTTGACACCACTGAATATACATACGTATATTTAGCCTGGAATGTTGAAAGCGTTGCAAACTCCACCCCATCTGATGAATGGGGTACCCAATGAGCGTTTAGCGAGGGTATCCTATGAAACTGTCAGTAATGGCTGCCTTTCCAGAGGTCTATACTTTGAAATTTGTTTCTAAGCATGCCTGTAATGGGCTTGTGCACTTTTAATTCCAAAGATAGTCACCTGAAATAATGCTATTAAATTAATATATATATATTTATACAGTATGTTGTCCAACCATTAACAATGGTTTCACGATGCTCACATCGTTCCTCAGGTGGTACTACTAATCCAACATCCCTTCTTTTTCACTTCGCTTGGTGGCTTGTAACCATGGCGACAATTGCTTACCAGTTTTGTTCTTTTATTTAGGCAATTAGTAGCGTTCACTTTCAGGGCCATTAATATGGCCAGTTTTTCATTCATGCATAGATTACAGTTTCCCGATTGCCTTTTGAGTATGTCGGCTTGCGAAATTATGGCCCAGGTGATATTGAAATTTATGTTACTATCTTTGAGGTCCCATATGCTTTGACAGTTCCGTTTCTTTTTTGTATTTCTTGTGAGAGGATTTTTTGTGGTTATAGTATCTGTCCTTGAATTTCCCTCCTGATAACCCGATGTATGTTTTTTTGAGTTGTTTTCTGCCTCTACAGTGGCTTCATATATGATAGATGACGATAGGCATTCCCCCCGGAGGGGGCACTCACTCTTGTTTCTATATATTGAAATTCATATTAATGGCAGATTATAAAGATATAAACATGTCTCCATCAGTGTGACAAAATTATACCAGAGAAAATCAAATATTTCATAATCAGGTCGAAAAAAGACAAAAAAACTTTGTCATATCAAATTCACACATTCAAATCATATACCTTGAGGGTTTTAGGAAAATCCCGATCCATTATGCCAAGGCATCAATGGAAAGCAATACCGAAACAGTCCATCAAATCTTGATAAACAACGCTCCAAGTTACGATTGATAAAATGTGACACAGTTGAACCACTGCCTGCCAATGACATTTCCCAGCAATCCTCAAACAAGAAATGGGTAAATGCCATGGGTTAGTAGTATCTGTTGGTTGAAAAAAAAAGAATGCTACAATGTTCAACAAAATCATTTCCTTTTTTAATATAAAGAGTTTATCTAAGAGAGAGTCAAATTTATTTGCAGTCTCCAAATTGCCACTAACGGCACTCACTTGGCCTACTTCTCAAAATGACAGACATTTCGATTTACTTTATGGCCAAATCCTCCACATAAATAGCATTGGACAGGTCCAGAGTAGCAGCAATGATTGTTCATGTGGTTAGAGGCTCCACAGTTTAACAAACTCACGAAGGACAAAGATTTTGCCTTTCATGTGCAAACTGACTGCGAAGTTTGACATTTGACCATAGCGCGGGCGGTGATTCCAGTTACTAGGGTTAACGTGTGAGGCAGCGGTATGAACAGGGGAAGGGACAGGGTTATGACGACGTCATCCATTACCTTGTCTAACATGTGTCCAGGTACTGGAATTTGATTCATTGTGCTTTGTGAACTTTTGTCCCTCATTCAAATTCATCAGAAGACTTTTTGTACCATTCTTATTTAGCCGAAGGTCATAGTCAACAAGAACTGAACTATCAGTTGAATTGTCTTTGTGGGTGAAGTTCTTGTCATTATCAACTAATATGCGTCCCTTATTTGTCATGATACGTTTAATTGCATCATTCATTTTGTTCACTCTTTCTCTGTGTTCTTCATTGGCATCCACACAAGAGTGACTGTTCATACAACTATTGGTGCATGTTCTTGAATTTCAGTTATCATTTCATTACACTCTGTTGAGCCTGTTGATTGATTCAGGTCCAAAGTGCAGTTGTTGGTTATCTATTACTGATTTAATTTTAGTTTTTTAAAATGGAGTTAAGCACAACACCAGCAGATGAAGTTATGAAACAAAAGTATATTGCACACAGTGATTGCAACAGCTCTGTAGAGTCTATGCTAATGCTAATAATATAATAATATTCTGTTTGAAAATCTGTAAATCTTGCTTTTATAACTTTATTCACTCTTCATCAAAACAAACAATTTGGTGAAATAAATTCTAAACACTTGAACACAATCAAAACATTAAAAGAAATAGCAAAATTAACAGGACTGCAGGAGTTTGATACTCAGATATATAAGCAAAGTATTGGTTATAAAAATATTCCAAAAACTCAGTGATGTCATATGTAACTTAACAATCATTATCCGATATATCTGATAAGAAATCAGAGTTGAAACTCTATAAAGAGTTACTGTCATGTCTGTTGGTATCTACATTGCTGTCGTTTTCACTCTCAGCTTAGCAAGTCTGGCTAATTGCCCTGTGGCTTTTGACAGCACTCCACGTCTTTGTTCATTGTCCCCAATGTTTTGCTGCCACGCCATGTATCTATCATGCTCTTTCTGCAAATATTTTCGTAATATAACAACGAGTGCCATGCATTGCTTCTGAAGTCCCAATACTACTGGTTCCATGCAAACAGTGAAAGTTCTTTCTTTGTCAGAGCTTGGAGTATGTTTGATTACAATGGACAGCCACTCAAGTTGACCATAATGTCACACTAAAACACTGCATCTTTGTTGTGGAAAATTGGCAATTTTTTTAAATTAGCCTAAATGTCATGTACAGTAGGCCTAAAAGGACTCAGTCATTTAAGTGAAGTTAAAGTATACTCAAACAGTACGTTTTGCTCTGTAAGAACAAATAAAGTATAAATATGTATCAAAAAGTGTACTTTTAAAATGAACTTACATTTGACCAAGGGCATCCATATGAGGTGTCCCTTTGTTGCCGCGCTGCCGTTTCTCATTAACTTCTCTACCAACCTGTCAGAAATTCTCAAAAACATGTGCAATGTGTCAATGAGGACACAATCCAGTGGTAGGGTCCTAAATATTGTTTGCATCCAAATTTTGATTTGGACTTTCAGGTTTCTTTGAATTGTCAATTATATCATCAGTTGTCCTTTGTTGTCCTACAATTTCATGATCACGGTATTTGATTTATGCTTTGTACAGTATATACACCCAATCCTAAAACCTCTAACTTCAAATCTCCAGCAAAATAATACACAATTTCATATTCGATCCCATCATGTGTGCATGTGGTGAATTTTTTCAACAGTGTTGACATTGTTAACCAAATGTGGTTTCAGAATTCGAACTTCATATTTCTCACTGGAGTTGATGATAGCAACAGGATTGTGGACTCGTTCTGAAGTTGTTGTTTTATCGTTGTTCAAGATTGTGCACGCAATATTTACAAAGGTGTTTTTTCCCTACTTGCATACCATCCCCACTACTTTTCACGTAAATTTTGTTTTTGCCCCTACCAACTAACCCTTCTTCCTAGACCTTCATGTGAAAACCCCCAGTATTGCAGTTCATTTGTAAATGCCACATGGACTTTAAATGAAAAATCAAGGGGGAGGGGTGGTAAATTTTGGTAATGCAAAGAGCATGACTTTCGAACAATACAGGACCATTAGACTATCTAAAGTCAGCGTCACTATTCTTCAGACGATGTTAATAAGTATCCAGAGTGCAGGGCCAATTGTTTACAAACGCGATCGTCTGCTGCAATCCGTGGTCACGTGATTGATTTTGTCCGAGGGATTTTGGCAGAGACTTTAATAGTTTTATTTTTTTTCTGAATCTCTCCTAGATTTCCTCCAATTATTTTTGTAACATCTGACCTCTTAGTTACATGTAGGTAGTGGTCCATGATGAAATCTGAAAAGGAAGAGGTGAGAAAAATTTGGGGTGCTTATCAAAGCACTATACTAAAACAACTGAAGAGTAAGTAGTATCCTATTTATACCTGAACATTGCAGCAGCTCGGAACAAATCACTCCATTGTGACATCTTTTTGATTGCATTCTAGCTATTTACTATTTTACATACGTTTTCAGGGGAAGAAGCAAAAATGTATATGTAAATTATGCTGATTTCTGTGTGTCATAATTTTCCTTTTTCTAAAGTAATCCTTACTTACCAACTATATCAAAAACCTTCTGAGTATTTAATTGCGTAACTCGCCCTTGCTTGCTGGTGTTGGTTGACGTTCCGGAGAGAGTCAAATAGCACAACTCCTGCTTTGTGAAGGCATCCAACATTAGTTTCCTGATAGCTCTTGGATGTGGCATAGTTGTGTTTATTTTCACTATATCTTTAGCTATTTGCCTGTATTAGAAACAACAAGGGAAAAATGAGTTATACAGTTACATTATCAGTCAATATAAGGGATGCAGTTTGTTTTCAGGTGTATTAGGCATAAATGCACACATGTAATAATTGATCTCATAATTAAACCATTGCAGTCACAAACAGCTACCTATTTTTGTACAGATTTCCATAAGAACATTTGACACCATAGGCAGAGTTAACATTTTCTGTTACAGATTTTAAAAGTAAATTGTGAAAAGTTAACCATTAGACCTTTGACCACTAAGTATAGTATTTCAGAAATGTATTAAATTTTGTGAAATTTTCATGGTGGCCAAATTTGTCATGCAAAAAATCAAACTTTGGAATACAAGTTTTTACATCACTCTGCACATTCTGTGAAATTTTTAGTAAATTCTGTGCAGGACACTGTAGCCGTTAGAATTAACATAAGATCAGACAGAGATGTCACCACTGATACCGAGTCAAGAAAATTTAACACCTTCACCTTTGAAATTCTTATACCCTGCAAATTGCAGTCTTAATATGGTATGTTAGATGTTCTCATCGATGGTCATATTAGTATAGTTAAAATTGTGTTTAAATCCCAATACTCACATATTTTGGCCACTTCTGACAGCTGAACACTCTTGCTCCTCCTGAATACTGGATGAGGTAGAGGGGCACTGGTTGGGCGAGAGATTAGTTGGGGGGCTCTGTGTGACCTCTTGAAAGGTGGCGGTAGTGGGGTGTTGGGTGGCAGAGAATGTTGTTGGGGGCTCTGTATTGCCACCTCTTGAAAGGTTGGGGTAGTGGGGTGTTTGGTGGAAGAGAATGTTGGGGGCCTCTGTATTGCCATTGCTTGATGGGTAGATGCGTGTTGGGTGGATAGGTGGCTTTGTGTTGTTCCATGAAGGCTGGTATCTGATGTAGCTGCTTCGTTCTCAAAACAGGTTGTTAACCTCACAAGCACATTGTGTATGCTACTCAGTTCTGCAAATTGAAAAATAGGATCAGGAAGATTTGACATTATTTTTTGTTTACAATTTTGGTAATAACTACTGAAAATACAATTCTTCAATAGATGTTCAATAACTCACTGATATTGTATAGGAGTGACTGTTGTTGATTTGTGATGAATCCACAGTTGATATTCAAATTAGCACGACACGCACAAAACAGCGTTTAAACCAGTTTATGCGTTTATGTTGTACATATAAGTCGGCACATTGTTCATCGTGCGTCGGTCACTTATAACATGTGCAAAAGCCTGATGCTTGGGAACTATTAAAAACGTCAACATTCACAACATATTTATAACTTTTAGCATTCCTGTACTGAAAATGAAACAATTTCTATATTTGATAAATTTAGAAATGTTATGTCTTTAACATGTAAATAAACTACTAGCAAGAGAATTCTAAAAAAAAAAATAATCACAATCATCCAGCGTTTACTTCTGATTATGATAATTTTAATCCAGATGAGTAGGCTTATCTGTTAAATTGAAAACATTTCAAATTTAATTCATACATTTTCAGGAAGATTTCTCTTGTTGAAAAGTATTCAAATACCCCACTGAGTTGTTCATCACTTATCAACAATGCTGCATGCATTCAATGCATCGGCGTATTTTTATCATGCTCGCGTAGCTAAAGTCACTCTTGCACGGTAAAAATAAGCAGACGCATGGATGCAGCATTGTTGATCAGTGATGAACAAGCCTCTGGTGTGTTGAATACCTAATTCACATTTCCAATAAAGCAATGAATAAAGTGATGATGCAA